>BQNB010105348.1:4852-21459 GCA_026074375.1 Tanacetum coccineum
AAATGACCTGAAAATGAGAAATGTTACAGTCTTTACCAGTTAGAAGAGGCTTATCCTCAAGGCTCAAGTCGCGACACTTGACGAAGGTACGAGTTTAGTGAAGAGATGCGGATACTTCTTTTGAAATTGGTCTTCACATTCCTATGTGAACTTAGGACCTCTCCTCGAGTTCCATCGAACCTTGACAATTGGGATACGGTTTTGCTTCAACCGTTTGACCTCTCGATCTATGATCTCTATGGGTTCCTCCACAAAACAGAGCTTGTCATCAACATGAAGTCCTTCCAATGGAACGGCTAATGGTTCGTCGGAATAACATTTCTTCAAGTTGGATACATGAAATGTATTATGAACCCTGCTCAATTCTTGGGGAAGCTCAAGCTTGTAAGCAACGAATCCAACCTTTTCCATCACCTTGAAAGGTCTAACATACCTAGGGTTTAACTTTCCCCGTTTGCCAAAACGTACGACCCATTTCCAAGGTGAAACCTTGAGCATAACCCTATCCCCAACTTGACCCCTTTCTGTCACGAGCGGCTTGTATTCTTTGCTTGATCTGAATGACCTTCTCAGTTGTCTCTTGGACTATTTCTGGACCGGTGAGTTGAACTTGTCCAACCTCAGCCCAACAAACAGGTGAATGACACTTTCGACCATAAAGTGCTTCAAACAGTGCAGCCTTGATGCTAGGGTGATAACTATTCTTGTAAGAAAACTCAACAAGTGGCAAGTGTTTAACCCAACCATTCCCAAAGTCGATCACACAAGCACGTAGCATATCCTCGAGAGTTTTGATAGTTCTCTCACTTGTCCATCAGTTTGTGGATGGTACGCAGTACTCATATCCAAATTAGTACCTAAAGCCTTCTAAAGTGACCTCCAGAAATTTGAAGCGAATCTAGGGTCACGATCACAAATGATCGAGACAGGTATTCCATGCCTTGTGACTACCTCCTTTAGGTACATCCCTGCCAACTTCTCCATAGGGTTAGTTTCCCTCATTGGTACGAAGATTGCAGACTTCGTAAGTCGGTCAACACTCACCCAAATGGTGTCATAGCCTTGCGATGACTTAGGAAGCTTTGTGACAAAATCCATTGTGATGTTATCCCACTTCCATTAGGGTATCTCGGGTTGTACCAACAAACCCGATGGCCTTTGATGTTCGGCCTTGGCCCTGAGACATGTCAAACATTTGCTAACATAGGTGGCGATGTCGGCTTTCATATTGGGCCACCAATGTAGCTTCTTCATGTCTTGGTACATCTTGTCAGAACCCGGATGGATGGAATATTTTGATTTGTGGGGCTCGTGCATGATCACAGTCCTCAAGTCACCATAACATGGCAACCAACTCCTGCCGTTTAAGCATAGGGTTCCGTCGGCACGGGGCTCCAACTTCTCCTTCGGTATATCCTTCCTGATCATACCTCCTACATCTTTGTTTGGGAAGATCCAAACTAATAGTCATAACTAAAGCTCGGACTCTTAATGGTTTAATTCGCTCTTTCCTGCTCAAAGCATCAGCAACGACATTTGCCTTCCCCGGGTGATAACGAATCTCACAATCATAGTCACTGAGCAACTCTAGCCAACGACGTTGCCTCATATTCAACTCCTTTTGGTCTAGTATGTGTTGTAGACTCTTATGATCTGTGAACACCGTACACTTGGTTCCATACAGGTAGTGCCTCCAAATCTTCAGAGCAAACACCACTGCACCAAGTTCTAAATCATGAGTAGTATAATTCTTCTCATGAATCTTCAACTGTCGTGATGCGTAAGCAATCACCTTCTCGTTTTGCATCAACACCGCACCCAATCCTTTATGTGACGCATCGCAATAAACAATGAAGTTCTCAGCTCCTTGAGGGAGAGCTAAGATGGGTGCGCTACATAACTTATTCTTCAATGTCTGAAAAGCTGCTTCCTGCTTGTCACCCCATTCAAAGGCGACTTTCTTCTGAGTAAGTTTGGTCATCGGCTTAGCGATTTTTGAAAACCCTTCAATGAATCTTCGGTAGTATCCAGCAAGACCTAAAAATTGACGAATCTCCATTGGTGTTTTAGGAGACGCCCAATCTTTAATAGATTCGATCTTGGCAGGATCCACGTGAATGCCTTGACAGTCAATCACGTGACCGAGAAATTGTACCTTAGGTATCCAAAATTCACATTTTGAAAACTTAGCATATAACTCCTCCTTCTTAAGCAGTTCTAGAATTGCCTTAAGATGTTCTTCATGTTCCTTCTTGTCCTTTGAATAAATAAGTATATCATCGATAAAGACAATTACAAACTTATCCAAGTATGGTTTGCACACTCGGTTCATGAGGTCCATGAATACCGCAGGTGCATTTGTCAAACCAAATGGCATCACTTGGAACTCGTAATGACCATACCGAGTCCTAAATGCCGTCTTCAGAATATCCTCTTCTCGTACTCTAAGCTGATGATAACCCGACCGTAAGTCTATCTTCGAATAAACACTGGATCCTTGTAGTTGGTCAAATAAATCATCAATCCTTGGGAGAGGATAACGATTCTTCACCGTCAGTTTATTTAATTCCCGGTAGTCGATGCACATCCAGAATGATCCGTCCTTCTTTTTGACAAACAAGACCGGAGCTCCCCAAGGTGAGGAACTGGGTCTTATAAAGCCCTTGTCGGATAGCTCTTGCAGTTGCTCTGACAACTCTTTCATTTCGGAAGGAGCCAATCGATAAGGTGCTCGTGCTACAGGTGCAGCACCAGGTACCAAATCGATCTGGAATTCCACTTGTCGAGTCGGTGGAAGACCCGGCAAATCTTCAGGAAATACTTTAGGAAAATCTCAAACGATTGGTACGTCCTCAAGTCGCTTCTCCCTCGACTTGTCTTCAATCTCCTTTGTAGTAACATGTGCCAGAAAGACGTGATGTCCTTTCAACAAATATTTATGAGTTTTGGTGCACGAAATGATGTTCAAACGAGTCCCGTTTCCCCGGCTGCTTCCGTCACCATGGACAATTAAGGTTTCATTTCCCCAGGGAATACAAACGATCTTCTCGGCACAATCAATGATAGCATAGTTGTAACACCCCCAAAAATAAGTTGCAGCGGAAATGTGTCTGGGGGCGTTACTTCATAATACAACAGCACAAGATACAAGAGAACGACCTCTAAATGTGTCGTTTGAAAAATAGTCTCGTTGATTTTCTTGAAATTGATATAACATTTGTCCCATAATTGCATCACAATAAAAAGCTTGAAAACAATACAACGAGATTTGATCATTTGAATGTAGTAGACTCCAATGCATATCAAGTAGACCAAGCATCTAATTCACCTGAGAAAACATGCTTAAAAGTGTCAACATAAAGTTGGTAAGTTCATAGGTTAGTTAAAGTATAAATGTAAATTCTAATGAATGTATTTGTCTACTGTGTCATCACAATACCATGTAAAATGTTTAGTGACTACTGTCTCTCTACAGTATCATAAAGTGATTTAAAATGTTGGATCAAAGATTTGTAATGCATGCCTGACCTATTTTAATCCTTAAATAGCCACAAAATATATGAATATATGTTCAAATCCAAGATTTGTAATGTATGCATGACCTATTTCAATCCTTAAATAGTCACCATTTGAGATTATGATTACACACCTAAGTTCATGAAGCTGTGATGTAGACTTGTTTGTATGCCACTTTATTCAAGGCACAGTAAGAATGTACCCATCCTAGGTTGTCCCCTCCAAGAACACCCGAGCAATAATAAAAATATTCATGTGTATGTGATTGCTGGCCCCGTAGGCGCCAATCCAATCATGATCCGACATGGTATAACGTTCGTTCTTGGTGATAGCTAGTCACCAGAACGTGGATTGTCAATCCCAAATAGATCTATCTTATAACATTCGCGCTTACCCTCCGAGTAATTAACAGTTCATGCAACTTAAGCTAATCCATAATCATTAGAATGAAATCCAAGTTGTAGTATCCATAAGTGAAAACTAGTGATGTATCTCATCGTGAGATATGTAAATGAGTATGTAAACGAGTTTGTAAACATTCATGTAAACACATATGTAATCGACCATGTAAATGAATATGTAAACACGTATGTAATCGACCATGTAAATGAATTTGTAAACACGTATGTAATCGACCATGTAAATGAATTTGTAAACACGTATATAATCGTCCATGTAAATGAATTTGTAAACAAGCATGTTCTCACCCCAAAAATATATGTAAAACAAGTAAAACATGGGGCTATAAACTCACCTTGATGTTGAAGAACGATTGACAGATAGGCATCTGATATGCACAACACAACGGAAGACGAAACGGCTTGACCGAGAAGTTGCCGTTTATCTTAACGGTTAAATCCTACTAGTTTAGGATAATGAATTTAGTTACCCGATGGATGATTACATCAACGCGACCCGTTGATAAAAGATTTAGGTTCCGAGTGGCAGTTTGGTTTGGTGGTTGGTTCGGTAAAATAATTCAAAAGTATATAATTCATATGGTGAATTATATAACAAAGTATGTAATATATTCCATATATATTACCTTGAAAGATGAACAATTATATAATTCATATAGCGAATTATATAATAACGACCAGAAATCAAAAGATTAATTTGAAGTATACTATACCGTGCAAGTATTATATAATAAGTGTGAGTAAATAATTAAACCAAATGGTTTGACACGTTTTCGGAGATCGCCAATTTATTAAATAAATAAAAGTTCTTGCATAAACGAAATCGTACGTTTTAAAGTTACCAATTAAGTAAACGGTGTTTCTAAAGTCCGTACCAAAGGTATGACTTTATTTCTAGCGGGAATTATAAAATAACAGATTTATAATTAGTATTTTTGGTTTGTTATCGAGTTATTGGAAATTATAATTTTAAAAAACATCTTTAAACTATAACTTAGTCCATTTATCGTCCTTCAAGACGATAAGAGTTGTATCTAAAAATAATAAGTATTATACCAGTTTTTAGAAATTCGCCATGACCTTTTCGTATTAATTTGACATTTACATTTTTTACAAAACTCAACATTTTCCACTTTTCAATCAACCAATCTAGGTTGCAAAATATATTCGTGTTTCAATATTTATCTAGACGATATTTAAATACTAAATGAAATAAATAAAGTCAAACACGCTTTTAAACGATGAACGAAACACGCCCTATGTGGGCTTTCAAAATCACAACCAAACACCCTTGTGTTGGCGTTTACCACAAACCAAACGCACCCGCTGTGGTTCTGACCCGCGAACCAAACGCCCCTGCTGTCCCAAACACCCCTGTTTGGGTTTCCTGTAATCCCAAACACACCCTTAGCTGATTTCTGCTCACCCAAACACCCCTTTTGGGGTTTCCTGCTCACCCAAACACCCCTTTTGGGTGTTTCTGCCAACCCAAACACCCCTTTTGGGTGTTTCTGCCAACCCAAACACACCCTTTGGGTGTTTCTGCCAACCCAAACGCACCCCTTGGCGGTTTATGAACAACCAAACACACCCCCATGGTGTTTTTATCAACCCAAATGCACCATTGGTGCTGAACGAACAAACAAACGCACCCTTGTGGTGAACGAACAAACCAACGCACCCTTATTGGCTGTAACCCCAGATCCAACCGCACCCTTTGGTCGTTTTTAAAGACCAAACGCACCCTATGTGCCATTACAGAAACCAAACGCACTCTTGATGGTGTGTATCAAGGTCAAACGCACCCTTTTGGTGCGGTTATTAAACCCAACGCACCCTAGGCTGCCAACGCGCCCTTTGCGGTGTTTGTCACAACTAAACGAACACCCCTAGCTGCTAATCTGCTAAACCAAACGCACCCGTGTGCCGTTTTATTATCAAACCGAACGCACCCTGTTGATGAATCGAAAACCCAACGCCCCCTGTTGCTAAACCCAACCCGAACGCACCCTTTTAGGTGTTGATAAGGAACCCAAAACGCACCCCTTTGTGCCAATAAAAATAAACAAACGCACCCTTGCTGGTGGTTTATAAAACCACACGCACCCTTGGGGGGTGGTGGCTGTGGTGGCGTTGGAGGTGGTGATGATGATGACGTCGTGATGATGATGGTGGCGTTATGATGATGATGATGACGTGATGATGATGGTGGCAGCGGTGGTACGAGGGGTGGTGTGGAGGTGGCGCGTGGCGGCGAGTGGGGTAGTAGATCGAGTAGATCGGAGGAGGATCTACATGTTTATAGATTTTTGTGTTCGGAGTAGATCGAGTAGATCGGGGTAGTAGATCGAGTTGGCCGGAAAAGGTGGTCGGCGGCTGACCGGTGGTCGCCGGAAAAATAATGGGAGTGGAGAGGATGATGTATATACATGTGTGTGTGTTGAAATATGTAAATGAATGAAAGATATATGAAAACTTTTATATATATATTTATATTTTAAAGTTATAAAATGAATGTGACAAGTCCAAATAGTCTAGGGTTTATTTGTAAATATTTTCACAGGGACCTAAAATGTAAATTTTGTAATATAACGGTTCGGGTCTCGTTTAGGCCACTTAACGAATGATTTAAAATACGAAACTTGCGGCATTGCGTTTCAAATCATCTTTCTGATAAAAATGAGTATCACTTGATAGTATTTCATAAATATTTTTATAACACTTATAAAAATATTTGTTATTTATTTAGTAATCCGGTTATGTCTTGTTCGAAAAATAAATAAATTTTTAACCCGAATATTCGCGTTATCAACAAACGCTTTTGAATAAAATCCTTAATATTTTATTAAATATTTTTATTTAATAAAATGCGATAATTAAATATAATTTAATTATTTTTCGTGTCGGCACGCGCTGTGTGCAGTTTTCAAAACCTTGCGATGACATTTTAGTCATCTTCTGCTTGTTTTCGGGTCTCGAGCAAAACTAAAAAGTTGTCCGGAATGTCGTTTTACATCAAATTGCTTTAGAGTCCGAGTTGTGAAAACGTGATTTAGTGGGTCGTTTTTGATAAGTCAGCTTAGGAATAACATATATCTTTTTCGTTTTCAAGTCAAATAAGTTAAAAATAACTTGCACATGAGAGATGTAATAATAAATATGATTTATTATTTAAAATATGTTCCGAAAATTTTACCGGTTACGCGGTAATCGCTTTTATGTGACAATAAATGACCAAAAGTCAAAAAGTCAAGTCAGACCCAAAAAGTCAAAGGGTAAAATAGTCATTTAAAATTTCAAAAATTGCCGGATGTTACAACACCACTCACTCTCCAATGTTTGCTACTAATGACCTTGCATAAATATATGTGGATGTGTGGCTACCATAAGTTTTAACATGTGAAGCGGACGCCAAGTGTATTCAACTCAATCCCTGAGAGTGAAGAAACTGATACGCAAAGTTACTATCGAGTAGAGCTGGTTGCCTCTCCTTGTATTGGAAGGCGAGTCAAATTCATTTTTGTAGCCTTTTCTTCATGTACGTTAAGTATTAAAGGACTTCGACAAAGAGACGATTGCAACAACAACAACAAGACTGATATACTTTTCGACTCGATTTGACATTAGCGTATCATGTATACCTAAGAATTTAACCCTAACAAACGACAAATTACAAAGTAACAAATATGTTTTGGAGTGCAACACGACATAAGCAGCTTTGATAGTGTTTACTATTGCATAATATACATATCTTTTTTAGTAATCAGTAAACCAAACATGAACAATGCATAAATTTCTAATAAAAAACCATACCTTCATTAATTATAAGTTTTTGTCAATCATGACTTATTGTGTTATTATACTGTAAGTGTGAATAAGCTACTAAACTCAAATAGCTAAAGTGAACGGACTAATCAGTTTTTTCCTGCAAGAGCCTAAGCTCAGAAAAAATAAGTCGACTGAAACACTCTGTTTAGGTCTAACCTGAGTATCTTGAACAATAAACACTCATATATAACAATCTTCGAGCTTTATAGAAATAAAGGAAAAATCTAACCTGGGTTTTTTCATAAAGGCCTTCATCTCTATTGGTTGTCGGAGTTGGTGTTCAGAGCTTATTGGTGACTTGCAAATTCACGACCAGTAGATTGGTAAACATATTGTGACTCGTTGTCTATGATTCGCACTCAAGACAACCGAGATGATTGCTTCATTTTAGGCCACATTTGACAGTAATGCTTAAGAAAAACCATACAAAAAATAATCCACATCGAATCAATGTGTGGAGTAACACTTATGTTATGACTCTTTTTAAGTAGCGCAAAATAATCCAAATTAGCCATTCATAAATGCAAGTCTCAGATTAAAAACTTTAACGCGGCTCGAAATGGTTTGCGTCGGTTTAATCTGACCCTATAGTTTTCTCCTCCAATTTTGTGCAAGAAAAACAAAAGTGTGTAATATCAATGATATCAAGATACACATTTACAATTTTCACCATGTGTTACTGGTTTTCTTGTAGACAAACTTTTTCATTGTATCACTGATTTTCTTGAAACGTAAACACATCAGATTGGTCTTATGCCTAATTGGTGTTACTCTATAGGCCTAGATATGATATCAAAAGGCACACACAAAGCCTTACAAACACCATGGTGAATATTATTATGTTGCCGCATTAACCTGAAAAGATTGCAAGTATAATTTAGTAAAAAATAATGCAAAATAAAGTAGGACTAATGTAATGGTGGTATAACACCGACACTGAGCATGCCGTCTTAATCTCAAAGTAATAAAAGTGGATAAAAACCAAATGCATGTTTGCTTCTGGTTTCCCACCTGTACACATCTCATTCATTTGTATAAAGTAACCATTTTTTTGTCAATGTATAAAAGACTACAGTATGCCACAAATTATTTAGAATTACAAATTGTTGCGAACTTGTGATAACCTCCTACCTGACTAAAGGTATATGTTCATGTATGAAAATGACACATTTTTAGATAACAAAAGCAAACACTTGACTAAAGGTATATGTTCAGGTCTTAATCTGTGCAACTTGTGATAACCGCCTACCCGACTAAAGGTATATGTTCAGGTCTAAAATTTACATATGTGTGGCATATTCTTAATAACTTGTGCAAGTATCTGAAGTTTAAGTGTTTGTTTTCATCTTTGCACATATTAGCAGATATTATTTAGTTCATAAATTTTTAATACATAAACAGCTCTAATCATTAACGTTTTAGGATTTGTAAAATAAGCCGAAAAATTGGGGCATAGTAACGTGTGTAACATAATGCTCCACTGACATTTACACTAAAGTACACGATAGACATTTTAGATCTTGGCCTTTAATATATACATAAGATAAGATTAAGAGTTAACTACATTGTTGGTCCTTAAGGTTTGCCGAATTTAGACGGTTTTGGTCCATAGTTTAAAATGTAACAGTTCCAGTCCGTTTTTTGATCGACCGTAACACCCTTTGGTCCATTGTTCGCCGTTGACAGTTAGTTTGATCGTTAAAAAACCATAAATTCGACTAAAATACCCTTCAGAGGATGATGTGCAATGACTAAAGCCCTTTCTTTCAATGTATTATTTTATTATAAAAAATTATAATTAATTTTTTATTATTATTATTTTATCATTATTATTTTCTTATATATTTTTTTCATTAGAAAGAAATTTTTTTATAATACTTCAATTATTATTATTTATGTTATTATAAAACACTTTATTAAAAAATCCAAACATCATTTCTTTTTGAACAACCATCTAGAAAAAATGCGTTTGTTCTTTTAGTCACTTGTCAAAAAAACCACCACAGCACAGGCACGTGTCTGAAAACCAAGTTTCTGTTTAACATTGAGTACGCAAAATGACCATTTAATCTAAATCCAAGAACAAAAACATTAAAACAAAACCACCCCACCAAGCTATCCTGTTTTTTGTTGCTTTTGTGTTGTTGAAGCTCTAGCAACATCACCTGTTCACCTTGCATCTATTATTGTTAGCTTTAGTCTTCTTATTTCGCAAGTGGATTAAGTTTTGCCATAGGAAATATTTTATGGTAGTTTATTGAGCCTTAATATATTGAACCAGCATCATGATTTGTGAAGAAAAAATTAATCCAATTCACTCAAAACCAATATACCTTCTCCACCATCGACCATGGAATCCCTAGAGAACACCAATCACAACACTACTTCGAACCATCGAATCCCACACCCGACCATAAACGCTTTTTGAAGGCTCCACCCACCCTAATCTGACATCGCCATCATGTTAAAGAAGAAAATAAATTAGATCTAAAAAACCACCCCTGTGGCCTTATTGCTTGAAATATTTATGTTGTTTGATTGTGAATTAGTCATATATGGAGTTAACTTTGTGAGTTGAAATTATAAGGTTAGGGTTTCTTTTTAACAAAATTTAAGGATTTTTTTTGAGCTTGGTGGCGTTTGATGGAAGGTTGATCGGAGTGTTTATGTAATGGTGTTGTGGAAAGAACCGACGAGACTGCGCGCCATAAGGTGGGAGAAAGAATATTATATATTATATGAGTTAGAGAAAAACGATATGTGATAAAGGTAAGTATATATGACAGTATTCTATTTTATGTGGCTGTGCGTGAAGCTTCTATTAGATTTCTAATATAATAGAGATTAAAGACAAATTGATGCCCTCAAGTTACAGTCAAAGTTAGTCAAAACTAAAATGTTGACCTAAAGGATGTTAGCGGGTCGACCAAAAACAGACTAGATCCGTTACATTTTAAACTATTAGACCAAAATCGTTAAACTCGGTAAACCATAAGGACAAAAAATGTAGTTAACTCTAAGATTAAAATATTACTACTGCTACAATATCAGTTGGTTCGAAAGACATTGAAAATTTATTCGAAAAATGCTCTTAAAAAGAAATGTCATTAAACGAGCCTAAAGAACATTCTTAAGAAATAAGAACTAATAACACAACAAGAAAGCAACTTCAAAAACAACACAAACTGCTTAGGCGTTACATACATCGGTTTTTATGATTTTGAAGCTCAATATTGTGTTTGGACTTCACCTCGTGATACACTGAGTCCATAAAACCACCGCCTGCAGGAATCATAGGCAATACATGTTCTTGATGTGGAACAATGACATCTAACAAGTATGGGCCAGGTGTATCCAACATCTTCTGAATAGCCGCTCTAAGATCAGCCTTCTTAGTTACTCTAGCAGCCAGAATATCGCATGCTTCAGCAAACTTCAACATATCTAGGAATATTTCGGACTCTTTCATTGGGTTTTTTAAGTATAAGTATGTGCCTGTTCTGCCTTATAAAACCTATCCTCCCATTTTATACCACTCATGGCCCAAATGCTGATACTATTGTGAGTAACAATATCTTAACGAAAGATTTATTCCACATGAATAGTGGCTAATCTTGAAATTCATCATAAAGCTACCATCCACATTAAAATATCCACAACAACCACATAGGTCTTGACACAACTGCCACAATAGGAAGCAGGAAGTCCCAAACCATTTATGCACCTGAATCAACCGAGTAAACCACTACCTCGATCTGTATTATACTTGTAAGAAATGAGCAGCTCCACATTTGGTGCTGCCCGACACCATGTACTTTTTAATCGCGTCCCCACCCTCAAATCATGCAAGAACCTGAATAGCATAATGAAGGCAGTTAGCCTACCACTCGTGTCTAAAACTAAATTGAAATTTTCAGACCTTTCTGCTAAATCCAAACTCACTAGCCTCAATGACGAAAAATCAGACCTGAGTTCCCTTGCACTCCTTCTCCAAAATCTTATTCAAACGCTCTTGTAAACGCAATCTTAATATCAACACAAATCGACACATGTGGTGCTATATTCTTCCCAAATCTCCGTCGAATCTAAATAATCAGCTATGCACTATCTTAACCCTACTACGCAAGACGGCCTAACTACCCAATATGCAATGCATCAACATCACTCTTATCAAAACATAATTAGCATAAACCATCCATGCATTCAAGCATTAAGGCAACAAATCTTCGGAAGCAGGAAAAAGTCCCAAGACCCATAAAGTATTAGTTAACAGGACTACAGTCAACTACACTCAAAAACGCATAACTCCTCATCGCGTCCAAAACAGAACCCCCACTACACATACAAAAAGCAGGCTTTTTTGTCTCGCTAATCAACCTAAAAATCTGATATAAATGATCCTCATTAGGTGTCGTAGGCATCCTAGCCACATACCCAGGCAATCTCATGGGCTCATCCCACTTAGGCACAACTAACTACTGCTGAATATCCTTAGGCACATCAATCAAAATGGGGCTAGGGTGACTGCGTTCTGCTAATTAGAAAGTAACTCCTTACCACCACGAGTATTACTCATTCAACATCCAAATACCAGATAATTATGTTTCATAATAGAACGCGTAACCTCAACAATAGGTGACTCCTGAAAAGCATCAGTACCAATCATCCTAGATGCACTTGGACTAAGTATATAGCATTTAGATGGATACACTATCTAAAAAGAGCATCAGGCTTAAGACGAACAAGGTTTTAGTAGAACTTGGACTCCTGACGTTGTGGCAATAATCACACACCGGGTTTCCCGGAGCGCTGTGCATAACCTCAGCAGCTGAAAAACACCACCTTGGTTCTTTGATGTAGCAAGAGACATGTAAACGTATGATGTGGGACCGGGTCAAAGATTTGTGGATCTCTATGGATGCTCCACCTGGGTAAGCAAATACATCAGTTATACCTTCACGTTCCAAAGCTTCAACTAAAACATCAGACCCTCTTCGTGGCTGGTCATCTGCATAACGTGAAACATATATCTCCGGTTGTGGTGTTTGTACGGTGGTCGTTACGGTGGTTGGTTTTGATAAGACATGGTGATGTGGAGGGTACGGTGGCGTTTAGGGGTGGTGATGGGGAGGTTGAAACGGGGGAGAGTGGTGGTGGAACGGTGGAATGCGGTGGTGGAAGACGGTGGTTTGATGGGGTGATGACCGCCATTTTTGAATGTGTTTAGGCTGGTTGTGTGTGTTTTTTATGTGGCTAAAATAAGATGGTATGGAGCGGTGTGATTTTTATTGTGTTTTTATTTGTAGTGTACTTTTGTTTTTTGCTGGATTCAAGTATGGATTTTTATTGAATAGTGTAGAAATAATGAAAAACGTTTAGTAAATGAATGTTACGTTTTAAATTTGACCATCTATACATTCTATTAAAACAAAGTTTTGGCTGACATTATTTTTAAGTACTTTTACATATGTGTCATTCAATTAGGATGTATAGTTGCTCAAAGATGCTTTATGTCATAAATCACGTTAATTAATTAGACGATCTAAAAAATTGTATTGTATTTTCTTAGAACCCATTAGTTCACACCCAAAGCTATCACTTTTTCTATATTTCTCTTCATTCAATAATTCAAATTAAAACCACCATTTCTATGTCACTTTTTTATTTCCCCTCATTCAAGAATTTAAATTAAAACTGACATTTCTTTTTCCTGTATGGTGATACTTCTTCATATTCCTTGGTGAAGATTTTTGTGATCTTCTAGGAAGAAAAATACCCGCTTGAAACATACATGGAAAAAGAAACCTTTTTCACGTCAGATCTACCTATGGGTGACAATGTAAGATTTCTACCATAAAAGCCTCATATTGTGTATGTTTATATTTGTTTTAACATCAATCAGTCAAGGTGAAACTTATATTTGATTTTGTTGTTATGTTTCATGTATTTCTTTCTTTTGCAGACCAAGTGTTTGTGAAAACGCCTGAGTGAAAAACTCAAAATTATTCAGTAGTTTAGTTGTTTTAGTAAACCTATTATGCTTATTTGTCTCAATCTTCTCTGAGCTTTTGTTGTTTGTCTATTTTAGGAATTATGAAGGGTGTTGGACCTGTCTTGGATCAGGACTCTCTTTACATTAAGAACTCAGTTTGATTTAACAGACCTTATTCCTGTCATGTGTATTGTTGTTATTCGGTTATTAGTTAGTTTTGTTAAGTAGTCTGAATTAGTGGTTGACTTTTTTACTTAATCAATTTGGCGTAGTGTGCTGTTGGGGTGAGATTGAATTTATTCTCTATCTTGTGTTTAAGGTGTTTGGGGTTTAGTTTTTTTTATAGGGCCTGTCACGTAAAGAAAGGGTATATAAATTTTGAATTGATTCTAGACATAGATACAAGCTAAGTTTGTAGTCGGATAGATAGGTGGACAAAATGTGTCGGTCTTTATGATATTAGGCCACCAACAATATTCTTTTTTATTCACCTTTATGTAAGTGATGGTACTTCGTGTTGTTCTTCGGATTGTCTTGTACAAGAGGTGATTCAGCTATATAATAGTTTTTAACCTTTTGTGCATGATAATATTTGAGTTTCGATACCACTCAAAATACACATATTATTGTTCTTTTCTATATTTACTATCTTGTGTATTTACTACCCTTTCGCGTTATAATCGTTCCTTAGGGTTATTTTGCAAGCTTTTTTCTGTTGTCTAACTTTTCTTTGTAGGTGCTCACAAAGTAAGGGGGAGTATGTCCCATTCTATTTAACCTACTTATTTTTGCAGATCTCTATGCACCTCTTAAGGGGGAGTTTACCATTTCTCGGGAAATATAGACTAACCCATTCCATCTTTTTGTTTCGACAAAAAGGGGAAGAAGAGACCAATTGATTAAAATTAACTAAAATTTAGTAATAACCAGCTTTTAATCAACTTTAAACTTTGGGTTTTGTCATCAACAAAAAGGGAGAGATTGTTAATACAAATAAACCGGCAAAAATGTTTATTTCTATTTCGCGATCTTTGTTGTTTTATTGATTACAAAACTTGAAGTAACATTACGCTAAAACCTTCTCTAAAAGTTTTCATAAAATCACAAAGTGACATAAAAATATGTATACATTATTTCATGTTAACCAAAACTATACACGAAAATGTTTTCTAAATTCACCTCTAATTACATCATGCATGACCTAATAAAATGCAGCAAATCCAAGGGTAATCTCATAAGATTACACAAGATTTCTCAAGATCTTGAGAATTAAAATTCGGATTTGGTTAGTGTAGGCCAGTTCCATTGGTTTTGGCTGCCGGTTCCATTCGCCAATGGCACTGGCGAAACCGGGCTACAGAACTCTTTTTGGCTATAAATACCAAGCCATTTCTCATGTTTTCTCACACCTTCTCATTAAGAAATACTCTCTTATCTACTGATCTTTCTCTCTATGTCTTGCATAATCTCTTAGCTTCTTGTAGGTAATTTACTTCAAAGAAGAAATTACCAAGCATTCATCCGAGACGATCAAGTACCAAGTACCTTACATCGATCTCCATAACTCCATCAAGATCACATTGCTGAGTCTTAACCATTACTTTGTAGTTGTTAGTCCATTCATCATTTGTATATCAAGTATAGTTGTGTTGGTTAGATTCTACCGTGTGAAGAATCCGTTATTTAGCTTTGTATTATTAAAGAGGTGTAATCATCATTGTGAGGCTTCTTCGCCGGTAAAAAAGGAGAGTGGTGACTAGTATTTAACAAACTCTCGAGTAGGTGACTCGGGGAGTGGAGTAGGGCAAGGAAGGTATCCTTGTAGCCGAACCATTATAAATACTTGTGTCCCTGTTATATCTCTCTAACTCTTTCTTTTACTTACTTTTCTAATTCACAAACCAAGATCAACATCAAGTCATTTCTCACAAAAGTTTCAAGAAATTTTTTTGAAAAGATAATAATTAATCTAGAAAACTATTCATCCCCCCCCCCCTTCTAGTTTTTCATAGATTATAGCCTTGCCATCTTTATCTTTGATGGTAGGTTTGTAATTACCGTAAACTATAATGTACCAAAGATCAATATCTTTAGACTTCACATAAGTTTCAAAATGGTTTTTCCAATATATAAAGCAACTAGCCTCAAAGAGAGGTGGTCGTTGCATATATTTACTCTCTTTGTAGTTTTCTAAATCCATGATCGTTTTAAAGTTTTTAAATACAGTATACTTTAAAAACTTTGATAACCCTCTCTGATACCAATTGTTGAAAACTAGAAGGGGGGGTTGAATAGTTTTCTTGTACTTTTCAAACTTTTGTTATGATCTTATATGAAGTTTACCCAATATTGATGTTTAGTATTTGAAATATAAAATAAGTAAAGTAAGAGTTAGAAGAATTTAATCGAGACACAAGTATTTATAGTGGTCCGGCTATAAGGACACCTTCCTTGCCCTACTCCACTCCCCGAGTCACCTACTCGGGGGTTCGTAAACACTAGTCAACAATCTCCTTTATCCGGCGGAGAAGCCTTACAACGTTGCTTATGCCTTTAACGGTACAAAGCTAAATACCGGATTCTTCACACGGTAGAATCAACCCAATAACACTACACTTTGATTTACAATGATGATGAATACATCTACAACTACTAAATGATGTACAAGATTCAGCAATTTGATCTTGAAGATGCTATGGAGATGCGAAACAAGATTCTTGGAATTTGATCGTCTCAAAAGGGGTGTTTGGCAATTTCTTGTTTGAAGAGAATTACTGATCGTGCCGGATTCACACCGTAAATATATATAATATATAACAAAATATAAAATATATAAAGAAGTGTAAAAACCA
>BQNB010105349.1:0-23623 GCA_026074375.1 Tanacetum coccineum
AAAATAAGAGAAATCTTATTTTTATTGGTAAAAAGTTGTCTTCATAATGAATCAGTGTTTTCAGTAATCACAAAAAGATTTTCAAAGACAATTCGACCACTCAAACAATGACATCAGCTCTTTAAATAGAAAACGGGTCATTATTTGAGGGGTAGAAAGCGTCATTAAACAATCTTGTAAAATGGTCTTTCAAAATAAGTTATGAAATAATGGATAAAGTTTTGGATAATGACGGATAACAATTTCAAAGGGAGTTAATTTATATTAACTCCAAGATCATTAGATGTCATTTGTTTAAATCTTTATGGACTTATTTGTAATTTGAGACTTAGTGAATTCAGGCCTTAAACTACATTCGATCAATATTGCCAACACCTCATAGTTTGTAAAAGACTTAGGAGTGCTTGGAAATACTTTCATAGTTTTAAAATCCTTGAAATTGATTCTAACGGACTAGATTTAAGCTTATTAATTCTTCAAACACGATCTCGAATATGTATGCGTATAAGGTTTTTTCTGATTTTGACGTGTCGAAACCAGCAAGGGGGAAGGAGTAGATGTATTCTTGATAGTGTTCTTGGCCTTCTTTTGAGGTTAGCTTCTTTTGTCTTTTGAGGTTAGCTTCTTTAGATTTTAGGCTGTTTTGAATCTTTCGGGTGCACTATTTCAATCACATGGTGGAAGAGACATCTCGTCATTAGCCAGTATGCATCATTTGAGTCCCCAGGGGGAAGTGTTAGGAGTATAATTATTTAAAACGTGAGAAAAGTTCTTTCTGATTCAATTAATGCTTCCTCAAACGGTCAATCCTTAAGCTTATTCTTAAATGAAGTAGAAATATTTGATAAAAGAGGTGCACATAGGTATGATGATTCCTTAAGTCAGTCAGTATTCTGCAAAAAGAAATGAGTACATTTGGGACTTAGTTGACTTAGGTGCTATCATTTCGACTACTTAGAGGGAATAATTGTGACATTCGGGACTTAGTTGACTTTGGTGTTACAATTTATATCATGACTATCCTGAAGAGAGAAATGCGCTCATCCGGGACTTAATTGACTTTGGTGTTGCGGTATCAAATTATTGAAAGGGTTAATTATGTACTTCGGATATCTGGGCTTATACATCAAGACTGCTTGATGCGGCTTGCAAGAAAGTTCTGAATCTACTCAAGAAAGGATTGATGGTTTAGGGGGAATCTAAGACAACATCAACACCGACATCACCAACCACACAAGCTCAAGTTACATATGTATCGGAACCTGTTTCATACTTAAAGTTTGGAGCAAAGACTTTTGTAACATGGAAAGAAAGTTGAAGCAATGTCGAAGAGTTCTTATACAGAGAAAGATCAGATTGACAACTTCTTGAAAAAAAGAAGGTTAATGAGGAGCTTAGAAAAGTTCGTTGGTGGGAGATTATACGAAGGAGACCTACGGCTAACAACAAAGAACCATATGATTCTATCAAATGATTGTGTCTTATCATTCAGGTCAAACCTCGTACATAATAATCTTGTGAATACATTAATATGTAGTATAGACTTGTGGTGATAATAAGGAGTGCTCGAGTACAAAATTTTCAAGAATTTCTTAGTAAATTCAAAAAATTTCAAATTATTGTACTCATCACTATCTTATATATCCTCATTAATTGAGGGGGAGCGTTAAAATGTTCCTTATAGAGTGTGTGTAACATTTTGTCCCTGAAAGTTTAATCAATTGATATCCAAAATATCAAGGGATTAACATTTTGGATAAGGAGAGAAAATGTGATTAAATTGGATCTAACTTGTATTGAAAGATGTGATCAAATAAAATAGACTCAATGCACTCCACACTTAGCATGTACTACGATTACGATGCACATGTTAAGGGGGAGCTTTTAGTGATGATTAAAAACATTCAAAGTGTAAACCTTTTGATATTTATATTAAACACTTTGAATGAAGTGTTTCAATGATTTTGGTTTGTGATTGTGATGGAATACCCAAAAAGACCGACCATGTACTTAATTTTATGGAGTTATAAGGTGGTTAGATATAGGTATTCAAATCCCATGATCCAGCTAGAACTGGAGGGATCTACCCAGGGATATCTACTAGGTAGTGTAGAAGTCCTTAGGTATGATAAAAGGAGAAAAAGTGAGAAAAGGGAATAATGCCGACTGAGATGGAGCTAACACTGGAACAAACCCAACAAGGTGTTAGTTATGAAGTCTCGGTAAGCTTTGAAGGGGTTGAGGAATGAAAAAGAAATGTAAGGATAAAGGGTATAAAGAAAGAAGCCCTCTATACACTTAGGCAGAAACTGGGTCAATACATAAACTGTCGGAAACACTAAGGTGTTGTCTGACATTAAAGACTGTCATAGACCCAGTGACGCTATGCATAACCCTCCCTAGCCACTCAAGGTCTCTCAAAAGACTCTTGTTTCATTTCTCACAGAGATTACACACATTTCTATCGACTTTCTCACTCCGAGTTAGTTGATATTGAAAAGGTGGCAGTCTTCTCCAGCCTCCGATCACTAAAATCAAAGTGCACTATTGAGTCTAGAGCCAAAAAAGATCATCCATAAATCTCATTAAGACACTTGTCAAATTAAGCTTGTTAAATCATACAATGTGAATAACAAGATATATACTAAGAGTCCTACGCATTATCCTTGTGATTTTGGCAGAACATCCGAGTGATTTCATTCATAATGAAGATGGAAATCCTGCTTGAGTCAACATCAAACAAGCTCATGGTAGGTGACTTGTGCGATTCCTTTTGAATCAAACTTGTGACAACTAGAAAGAAACGATGGTGCGATTCTATAAGAATTAAACTTGTTTCAGGTTATGAATTAACGATTGATGATGAATTTTGAAATGATTAACACTCTCGATGTGTCACAAAATCACTTTAGCAAGTGACACGTTGATTGATTTTCAAATCAATTTTTTACTTCAATCGGTGAGATAGTAACTTGCTGGTTCACTCTTATCGTGTTGTCTGCTTTGAGACGTTCCGATAATGAGAAACATGCTGATTTGATGAATCTAATACATAACGTGTTAAAAAGATACTATACTTTAGTTTGGAAATCCTGTCTAGGAGATTCTTCTTAAATTGTATCTACCTAATACGGGTCGAGTCCTCAACAGCAATCAAAGGTTACTCCAACTAAACACGGGCGAATGACAAAGCCATATTCGTCCCCCTGCTTTATTGCTAACTGTTTTATCACAGGAAACTTAAAGATGGTGGTGAAGGTACCTGTTTCCCGCTGACTCACAAGATTCATAGCCACATGCTCATACCAGACCGACAAACATAAAGACATCATGAAAGCTCAAGTACATGTTTCAAGACTTCCGCTACTCTGATACCGTACATCTTTCTTGAAGTGACAAAGTATTAAAGTCAAAGAATTTCAAAAAGTTCCATCACAAACACTGAATACCGGAACTCTTTCTCAAAAAATAAGTGACGAGTGTTTAAATTTAGTAAAGAATTTCAAGAAAGATGCAACATTAAAGCTTTTCAAGTCAACAAATCAAGAAAGGTATGAGCATGACGGTCCAAAGTCACAAGTTTCACAAGATGGCAAAGTTCATTAAGATGGTGAAGAGATTATGCTTGGTTGATGATCTCAAGATGCTCAAGATCACATTTTCACATACAAGTTAAAGATAAAGGAACAACGCTCATCTCAAGTCAACTATCACTACAACATATTCACAAGAGTAAATCAAGAAATGAAGTTTACGAGCTGAAGACTAAAGATGAAGCATAGTATGCTAGGTTTAAAGTTTTGTAAATTAGAGTGACCTCCCTTAGGGGGAGATTGTTAGAAACAAGAAAAGTATCGGTCACTTCCAATATGTATTAGTCTTAGCCCGTAGTTAATCATATGTCAAGTAAAGTAATCTAATATGGCCCAAGGCCCATGGAAAGCCTATCTAGGTCCATGGCCGGCCACATCTCATGTATAAATACCCTATCCATGCTTTGGAGAGGGTGTTGGTTGGTTTTGTATTCTCATTTCATTTATGAATTACATGTTTCTTACTTTCTCTCTCCAGAATACATCCTTCCTTCCACTCTCTCTCAGTAAGTTCCTTCCCATCTCATATCAAAGATTACTTGTATTCTTCAGACTCTAATCTATAAAGCAACTTCTAGAAGGTGGGAAGACTAATTTTGCAAATGTATATGTGGTCTGCCTAGCTTATTCATATTATTGTGGTTTATGCAGGGTATGCACACCAAACTCTTCTATTGTGGCAGAGACAGAAGTGAAGAATATGAGATTAACAATAGTTGACATTTATTTGAAGCACATATCATTAGCAAGGCAAATGTCGCTGCACCGTGATACTGATACTAAGGAAAAATCCGAACTCAAACAATTAAAGGTTAACTAACAAATTTTAAAGTTCTAAGCATAATTTTTCTTCTAATGATGAAAACCGTTATGATTTTGAATCGCTTTTTGTAGCGTGTCAATTTCACAATTGAAGCATCAATAATCGAAATCACTGCGACAAAAGCATGCTACTACATGACATGTGCAGCCTGCCCCCAAGAAAGTAACAAATGATGATCATGTGCATTTATGTCCAGATTTTGGCCCATGATGACATCAAATAATGTCTTTTTTATAGCATCATTTACCCTATGTTATTAAACCATTTTGTATAATTAGCTTGATACGCCGTACCCAAGATGTACAAAACACCGTACCCAAAGAGCGAATACGCCATACCCAATGAGCCAATACGCCGTACCTAAGGACCCCAATATACCATACCAGAGTAGTCCGATACGCCATACCCAATAGGTCCGATACGTCGTATCGAGGATGTCCGGTACGCAGTATCCATATCAGCTCAAGAAAATTCTGGAATATTTTATTCTCGGAGCCCACGCCAAGTCATCCAATACGCCAAATTGAGCTTCCCAATACATCGTATCAAACCGACTATGAGACCCTATATATACAAACGACCCTAAACTCAATAATAATTATGCAGGTGAATCCCTAAACCACCAATTCGACCGAGAGACGATGAGAAGAGCATAGAAGGTCAGAAAAGAGCCTCAAGATCATAGGAAAATTCTTGTAATCTTCACGCAACCGAATACACATTCAATTAAGGTTTCTTTATTTTAATAATTCATATATCAAACCGTGTGTATTTTTATAATGACTATCGGTAGATACCTTTAGGTATCAGCCATGTTTATGAAGATCTAATGTTTGGTTTGTTTATCTCGATTGCTTAATTTATCGTTGATTGTTTTTTATGTTTATCAATTTATATTTGTTTACGTGCTTAAGTATGCGACCTATCATTCAACTGGGTCTAGTCCTACATTTTTAATGTGCTGCAACTTCGGTGTTGTTTGGGCATAGGCTAAGAGTCCTTATTTTTTTTTTTTTGTTTTTTTTTTTTTTTTTTTTTTTTTTTTATTTTTTTTTTTTTTTTTTTTTTTTTTTTTTTTTTTTTTTTTTTTTTTTTTTTTTTTTTTTTTTTTTTTTTTTTTTTTTTTTTTTTTTTTTTTTTTTTTTATTTTATTTTTTTTTTTTTTTTTTTTTTTTTTTTTTTTTTTTTTTTTTTTTTTTTTTTTTTTTTTTTTTTTTTTTTTGGCTAAGAGTCCGGGATAGCTCTCCATATTGCAATTTATATATCTAGAATCATAGGATCACAAATATTGACCTATCTTTGCCTTTAGATTAGTGAGCTTAGTTGAGCCATAAGGTGACCTTGGTATCAACGAGTACGTTCTTATTCCATTGGTAAGGAATCAGACAGTGGACTACTAGTATATAAATCGCCATTAAGCAGTCAGCAGGTAAAGTCTCAATGAGCTAGGGTTTAGTAAGAGCACCTTTACTTAGATCATAAGATAGATTATCATCAACATAAGGATGGTTTACGCGGATGCTTTATTTGTGACAGAATTAATGTGTCTAGGTCTTAGGAAGAAGTACCGCCTAAGTCTAGAAATGATATGCCACTTCGAGATAAGATAATCATTGCACTAATAAACAAATCTGTGTTTTATCGGATTATTCATGGTTGATACGTTTTCCTTACATTAGTTCTCGACCACTTCTCAGTCGTTTTCTTGTCTTCGTGTGTGTGTTTATTACTTTACTTGTCATTAAAACCCTAGGTTAGATACACAAAACCGTGCTAGTCTCTAATTCTGAAACCCCCCTTTTGCATTAGTTTTAGGTTTAACTTAGATAACTAATATACTGATAGAATTAGGATTAACGCTTTCGCTCTTAGTGATCGACACCCTACTTACCAACAAAACTAAAATTGACCAGGTACACTGCCCGTTAAAGTGTTGTTTTTAGGTATATTCGACATAAAATAAATAGTAAAACTTGATACATAAATAACACCTACACAACGACACATCAACACTAAATTCTGGAACTGCCTCCAACCTGAATGGATCAAGTATTTAATCAGTGTTCATTTGGCAAAGGATTTAACAAATAACCCATATGATGTGTTGTTTGATTACCTTCGGCAATATGAGAAACTTTTCATTGCCTTTAGAGCAAAAAAGTTTGAAAAGACTCATGATCCTCTTGCATTGGTTGCACACACAAGTTCTTCTTCTCGATCTCTACAAGCTTATTATGTCATACATCCTTCTTTGGTGCTATATTATAGGATATGAATTTCACACAAATATAGAACTAGAGAGAGAAAGCTATAGAGAGAGAGAGATGGAAGAGAGAAATACATAGAAAACATACACATGTGTGTGTAAAATGAATTCAACCAACACCATCTACATGTGTGGAGAGGGTATAAATACAATGGGTTGATCGGGCTTTCCATGGACTTTCCATAGGCTTTCTATAGTTTGGCCCGGTCATATTACTAATTAATACACATTAAGTCTACGAGCTAATTAAGTAGATACGTAGAGTGACCGATCATTATTCGTAATTCTAACAATCTCCCCCAAGGGAGGTCACTCTAATTTACAATAGATCTAAGCTTAGCATTCTATGAATGTCTTCAGTCTAGCTCGTAGACTTGATTTTTGTCCTTTATCTTGTGATATGTATAGTGATCTTTTGACTTTATCCTTGAGCTTGTTCCTTTAGCTTAACTCGTATGTGATCTTAAGCTTCTTGAGATCATCAACCAAGCATAATCTCATTTCATTATTTTTTAATCTTTATGCCTTCTTATATACTTTTGACCTTCAGACCGACATGCTCATACTTCTTTTGATCTTGAAAGCTTGTATATTGATCTTTCTTGAAGTTCTTTAACTTTAACACTTCGTCACTTCAAGAAGGACGTATGGTATCAGAGTAGCAGAAGTCTTAAAACATGTACTTGAGCTTTCATAATGCGTCTACATTTGTCGGTCGGGTATGAGCATGTGGTTATGAATCTGACTTGTCTTAGACTAGCTGCTGCTACCATCGGGATTTCCTGCATGAATGGGTTAGTGATAAACAACATATATGGACGAAAGAGTCTTTATTTACTTTTGTCGAATACGGTTGTAATAACCACAGTTCCTCGTTGATCAGTATAAATACTAGTTGTAATTAGGTTGAATTCCGAGGAATCTCCTTGACAGGGTTTCACAGCTGTACTAGCCGTTCTCATTACTGGATCATCTCAAAGCAGACAACACAATATGCGTGAAACAGAGAGATAAGGTCTCATCGATTGAATAAAAAATTGATTTGAAAATCAATCGACGTGTCACTTGCTAAAGTTATTTTGCGACACATCAAGAGTTTTATGCATTTCAAACTTTGTCAACCATCAATTCATAATCTGGACTGAATTGATATCCAGTGTCACAAGTTTGATCCATATAGGATCTCACAAGTCACCTACGACAAAGCTTGTTTGATGATGGCTCTGGAAGGATTTCCATCGTCACTGTGAATACTTTAAGTATCACTATGATGTTTTGGCAAAATTACAAGGATAATGCGTAGGACTTTTAAGATATTTCTTGTTTTCACAATGTGTGAAAGACAAATATATTAGGACAGTGTCTGTTATCCCACTATATTATGATCCAAACACAACTAATGATATACCAATAAGCTAGAGAATTAAGCTAGAATGTAGAGAGAGAAAGTAGAGAGAGAAACAAGGATGGAAGATTAGAGAGAGAAAGGTAAGTTACAAAAATGAAACAAATGCAACCAACACCCTCTCCATGTGTGGAGAGGGTTTGTTTTATACCCCTTGCCAACTAGTAGGCGTATGGGCTTTCTACTTGGGTCGGGCTTGGCATATCTTGGGCTTTAAGCCCGAAACACGGACAATATTAGATTACAATCCAAGCCTGTTGAACCCGACTAGCCTATTACAATACAAGACCTAGTTTGACTTTATAAGACTGATAACATTCTTGTTTGACTTAATATAATTAAGGCTAACAATCTCCCCCAATGTTGAGGTCTCTTTCTTCAAAATCCTCTGTACCACCGATGACATTGAAGAT
Organism: Tanacetum coccineum; assembly: GCA_026074375.1. Lineage (NCBI taxonomy): Eukaryota > Viridiplantae > Streptophyta > Magnoliopsida > Asterales > Asteraceae > Tanacetum > Tanacetum coccineum. The sequence continues at coordinate 8,501 of BQNB010105349.1, forward strand.
ATGACGTTTGACGTTTATGCTTTGCCTTGTTATGGTCTTGTCTTGTTTGTAATGGCTTTGTTCATCCATGCTTTGTGATCTTGATTTTGAGCCTTTATCTTTTGACTTTGAATTCTTGAGATCGTTATCTTGCATCATCTCCTTGACTTGAATCATCTTGATTTGACTTCCTTGATCTGCTCTTGACCAACATGTCCTATTGTTACATTCTTGTTGACATATGTGTATAAAGTCTAAACAATCTCACAAATTGATGATTCTTTATTTGACTTTGAGGCTTTGATGGTGGGAAGCTTATTATCAAACTATCTTGCGTTGGATGATGACTTTGAAAGCTTAGTCATGAGCATTGGTTTATGATATGACTTCGATTGAATGAGGCTGCAACACCGTCGTCTAAACATGAAATAAGACAGTTAGCAATAAAGCTGATTATGCTTTTGTATTTTCTTGATCGGTTGCATTTCACCTCCGGTTTCCCTATTATAGTATAAATTACTATACCTGTGGATCGGGTAGATTTAAAGAATCTCCTTGACGGGTTTCAAACCTTAACTGCGTAGGATCTTCTAACACAGATGAATTAGATTCACCAAGCTTGCTATTTCTCATTACGGCATGTCTCAAAGCAGACAACACGGTACGCGTAAATAAAGCTAAGTTACTATCTTTCTGAGTAAGTCGTCATTCATTTTACTGGACCAAAATGTTATTCAGTTCTCAACAAGCACGATTCATATAGAATCTTGCAAGTCACCTACCACAGAAGCTTGTTTTTTGATGTTGGCTCAGGAAGGATTTCCATCTTCACTGTGAAATACTTAAGAATCACTTCGGATGTTCTGGGCAAATAGGGGGAAAAAAACTTTCCCTTTTTTCACCGGATAATGCGTACGACTCTTTGATACAACTTGTGAACTCTAAGGTGTTCAACAAGTGTATTTTGACATTGTGTCCTAATGAGATTTATACTTTGATCTCTTCTTGGCTCTAGACTCGATTTGTGCACTTTTGGTTTTAGTAATCGGAGGCTGGGAGCCGCCACCTTATCATTATCAACAATCTCGGAGTGAGATGTCAATAGATAACGTGTGTATCTCCGTGACAAATGAGACAAGTTTCTTTTGAGAGAAACTCGAATGGCTGGGAAGGGTTGTGCATTGCATCACTGGGTCCATGATGTCGTCTTCAATATCAACAATCATCTGTGTGATTTTGTAGATTTGTATTGACCGGTTTCTACCTCAGGGTACGGAGAGTTCTTTCTTTTCACCCTTTATCCATACATTTCTTTTTCATTCTTCAACCCCTTCAATGCTTACCAAGACGTCATTACTAACACCTTGTTGTGATTGTTCTAGTGTTAGCTCAATCTTAGTCTACATTTTTCCCTTATACACATTCTTCTCCATTCATACCTAAAGACTGCTATATCTAACTATGGAGTATCCTTGGGTAGATCCCTCTGGTTCTGGTTGGATCGTAGGACTTATACCTAACCTATCCACCTTTTGACTTTCTGAATCGTCATGACTTAGTAATCGTCAGTAGTTGTTGGGGTGTGATAAGACGATTGGGCGTATTACTCACTCCTTATAATACCCAATACCACATTTGTGTTCAACTGCCACGCTAGTTTGAGAGTGAGGCTACTCACTCTTACGCCAACCCATACACTTGCGGATCTCCGCTACGCGAGTTCAGCTCTAATCACCATATTTAGAACCTCGCGCCTAGGACCAGAGTGCACACTCTAGAGGTCTTAAAGACTCCCACCATCCTTTTTATAACGTATTTTAACTTCACCATTTTCTCCCCTATTTTAAATAATAGAACACTAGTATTACGAAAATACTAATTGATTAAAATTTTAAACGAAAAATTCCATGGACATGAGAATAATTATACTACGATATTGCATGATGAATTCATTTTCTGGAATATATTATTTTTCTTCCCTTCAACTCGTATATGTGGGAGATACATATTTATTAAAACTTGACAATGGAATGAAAAATTGATATGACACCACAAAATGTTAAAGACGGAGTGAGATACCTTAGTGAACAATGTATATTATTAATTGATGAGATGTATCCAACACATTAAAAGGCTTTGTTTTAAAAAGCTCCCCCTTAGAAATTGATTTACATAAAATGACATTCTACGTACTACAATTCTTTGAAAATTATTCGAGGAAGGGAGTGTTGAACACACAATTTTAACAAATACCACAATATTGTAGACAATGTTGACATTGAAAGTTCTTTTTGAAAAATTGTGTTCAACGATTTTAAAAACATGATAGAAGACTTCTCTTCTATTTTAGAGTAAGCGCACTGAAGCGTACACTTCCCTATTAATTCTGAGACGAGTTCTGTACCTAAAATGCTATAATTCATTATAGACAAATTTAGAAATGAAATGTTTTTGAACAGCATTACTACTACTGTTCAGAACTTCATTTACACGCCCGTGTCGATGTTAATCAACATTTCTAGGTACGTAAATGTTATCGATTCCAAGAGACATGTCGAGAAGATTTTTTTTAGTATTTTTGAAATTTTCTGATTTTATATTTTGTTTTTCAGAGGTTTATATTTTTCTATTTTCTTTTTGTTGGTTTTATATTCTTGTATTTTCTTTTCGGAACTTTAATAAATCAAAAATAAAGAGAGAACTAAAATATTACAATTTGATGTTTGATGGATCAAGCAGATTCAAATTGCCAGAACCTCCAGTTAATCTGGAGTCAAAAATATATACGAGTGTCTCGACAAGTACTTATAACCTATCTTCTGATAAAGCTTTAGTAAACAAGTCAGCTAACTGGTATTCAGTTCCGACAAAAGAAATAAAATTCAAACAATCCTTTTCAACTTGTTCATTTATGAAGTGATATCGGAATCAATGTGTCTTGGTACGGGGAATGCTTGGACTGGGTTGCACGAGTGGCTATGGCTGCCTTTGAGTCACAATACCTCAGGTATTTATCTAAGTGGAAAGCCTATAATCTGTGACGCTGTGTTCTCAAATGAACTTATGCACAGCACGCAGATTAAGACACATACTCGGGCTTTTGCTGTGAAGACAATGAGTGCAGTCCTGCTTTTTACGATGACCAACTGACTAACTATATCACCACCTAGAAATTGTTATGCACCAGCAGGACTATACGTAAATCGCAGACAGCCGCGTTGACCGCATCATAGAAGCAGTTAGTTAGTTTTCGAAAATTGTGTCTTTCGGATACCAAAGGACCCTATGTTAATCGGTTCTTTAATGGTACCAAAAGATTCGTTAACCGTTAGTGAGATGTTTCTCAGGGTCGTGTTTTAGCTGATAGCTGAGCACAATAAACATGTTGTGATGTTTACATATCTCGTCTACTTGTTTTGGTTAAGATACATGACTTGCTCTGGCGCATACTACAATATTTCGTTTGGTCACGGAGTATTAACCACTCAAGTCAGCATCAAGGTGTTTTGTAGACATTAGGTACCAATTGCTATCTACATGAGGTCATACCTGATTTTTTAAGTGCATCTCTTGAGCATACATAGCTTGGTTTATAATGATTCTGAGGAGGATTGATGCGATCTGAATTCCTAAAAAGAATTTTACTCACCCTCATAGAACTATCAAACTTGATGCTGCATTAGTTTTCCAAATCATTTTGAAAGTTATGGGTTCGTAGAAACTAAAAATTATGTCCTCAACATAAATGTGCACATGACATATGGTCTTCCCATGTGTAGTTTTTGACAGAGTTGGATCAATAGAACCTTTTGCGAATCCTTTGGATACCAGGAAATTGGAGAGTTCATCATACCACGCTCTTGGTGCTTGTTTGAGACCATATAATGCTTTCTTGAGACGGTAAACTTTGTCAGATGATATGGGTTTACAAATCCATCTGGTTTGTTACGTACACTTCCTGTTCTTCGATGTCCAGAAAAGAAATGTTCTTTTACCGTCCATTTGGTACACTGTAAATATGATTTGTATGCAGCTACGCATTATGAACAGCCGTACAGCTTCCAACCTAGCAACTGGTGCAAATGACTATTCGAAATCAATTCCTTCCTTTTGGGCATATCCCTTAGCTACAAGACGAGATTTGTTACGAATGACAGTATTTTCCTCATCACGTTTGTTTTTCCTAAAGTCCACTTTAAGTAATGATATTTTTGCACGTGGTTTGTTCTAATTCCCATACATGTATCGATCACATAATGAAGTTCTTCCTGCATTGATTTAAATCCATGCAGATTCAGCCATTGATTCTTTGATTGTTCTTCTGGTTCGGTTCGGATACGGTGAGTGCGAACATACTATCTCACCTATCTTACGTTTATAGCTGACGTCTTGTTCTAAACTGAATTGAGAAGGAATTTCCAATGACTTAGTTCTAATGGATGATCTTTTGATCCACGTTGTGGAAGGATGGTGTGATAAAAAAATATGCATGTTGACAAATCCAAAAAAAAAAACAATGTCGAGACGATGTCTCCCCTTGTTCTTGTACCGGTGTACTAAAGAGAAAAATAGAAATAGATTTTTAGTGTTAATTTTTAGAAAAAGTTTATTTTTAGTTAATTCATTTTTCTTTAAAAATTCATAGAAAATACAAAAATAGTTAAAAAATTCTAATTCTTTTTCCTAAAATTTTCTCTTTAATTTTGTGATTTTTAGGTATAAAGTTTGTTAGTATTAGTGCTTTAGATTTTAAATTCTAGTTTTAGCTCACATTTTTAATTCACGTTTGTTAATTTTTCGTATTAGTTAACCGTTTTTAATTCTTTAATTGTTTTTATAGTTTAATTGTGCTATTATATTCGTAGTGTAATTCAAAATTCAAAAATCCTTTATCCATTCTTGACTCGAATCCGAATTATTCCCGAATTTCAATTCACGACTTCGTTGGGATACGACCCGAGAAGAAAATACTTCCCGGTTAAAAATATACGTATTGTGTTTTCTTAAGTGAGATTTTATCCTTTTATATTCTCTTGTTTGAGAAGTAATTTGGAAAGAATTGTCACGGGATTTATACTATACATATATAAATTTAACTAGTGCTTACACACGTACCATTGTGATAGAATCATGCCACCAAGACCAATGAACCAAGCTGCCATTGAGCGACTCATCACTGAAAGGGTCAATGCGGATGTGGAGGCAGAGCGAGAAAGGCAAGTAAATGCAAGGGGACAAGGAAACAATGAAGCTGGGGGCCAAGGTGGGGCGCCAGCTGCTCGAGAATGTACCTTTTCGGGATTCATGAAATGCAACCCTACGGTCTTCCATGGACACGAGGGAGCTGTTGAGCTAAGTAGGTGGTTTGAGAAAACGGAGATGGTTTTTGGGATCAGTGAATGTGCCGAAGCGAGAAAGGTCAAATTTGCTGCTGCCACACTTCAAGGGCGTGCCTTGACGTGGTGGAATTCCCAGGTAGCAACGATGGGATTAGAAGCTGCAAATCAGATCGGTTGGACTGAAATGAGAAGGTTAATGACGGAGGAGTTTTGCCCCATTGAAGAAATTCAGCGAATGGAGCACGAACTGTGGAATTTGAAGGTCAAGGAGTTTGACATAACTGCTTACACCAAGCGCTTTCATGAGCTGGTACAACTATGTCCAGAAATGGTCCCGAGTGAACGCAAGAAAATTGAAGCCTATATCCGGGGATTAACTGACAACATAAAGGGTACAGTTATTGGATCCAAACCCACTAGCCTGAATGAAGCCGTGCGTATGGCACATGCCTTGATGGAACAAAAGGCTCAAGCTCGAATAGAAAGGATTGCCGAGGGCAATAAAAGGAAATGGGAAAGCTCACAAGGTGGTAACAACGGTAACAACAGAAACAACAATAGGGACAACACCCGCCATAACCAGCAAAACAATCAAAGGCAGGGTAATGCGCGAGCAATGACCACCGCCCCTGCTGAGCAAGGTGGGTATGCTGGAAACAAACCGCTCTGTAATCGTTGTGGAAAGCATCACTTTGGGTATTGCAAGGTAGTATGTAGCAACTGTGGAAAGCCAGGCCACATGGCACGAGATTGTAAGGGCAAAGCTATAGCTACGGGTGCTAATGCGCGACCAACCGTGACGTGTTATGATTGTGGAGAAAAGGGACACACAAGGAACTATTGTCCGAAGAAAAGGGATCCACAAGGTGAGGAAGCTCGAGGTCGGGCATACGTGATTAGAGATGCTGAGAAACAGCAAGGACCTAATGTGGTTACGGGTACGTTTCTACTCAACAATCGTTATGCAACTGTATTATTTGACTCAGGATCTGACAAAAGCTTCGTGAACACTAGTTTTAGTCACCTGATTGACATTACTCCAGTTACACTAGACACTAGTTACGAAGTGGAATTGGCCGATGGAAGGGTCGCTAGTACTAATACTATCCTAAGAGGGTGTACCTTGAACTTATTAAACCACATATTTAAAATTGACCTTATGCCCATTGAGCTGGGAACTTTTGACGTAGTTATTGGGATGGATTGGTTAGTTGATCAAGACGCCGTTATTGTATGTGGCAAGAAGGTAGTACATATACCCGTCAAGAACAAGACGCTGATAGTTGAGGGCGACCGTGGTACGTCCCGATTGAAGATAATATCCTGCATTAAGGCCAACAAATACATCGAAAGAGGACATCAGTTGTTCGTGGCACATGTAACCGAAAAAGAACCAAAGGAGAAACGTTTGAAAGATGTACCGGTGATTCGAGATTTCCCCGAGGTGTTTCCTGACGACTTACCGGGACTCCCGCCGCCTCGGCAAGTGGAATTTAAGATTGAACTTGTACCGGGTGCTGCACCTGTTGCGCGCGCCCCGTACCGATTGGCACCTTCCGAGATGAAGGAATTAGCAGACCAATTGCAAGAGTTGTTAGAAAAAGGATTTATTCGCCCGAGCTCGTCGCCATGGGGAGCTCCGGTGTTATTCGTAAAGAAAAAGGATGGAACTTTCCGAATGTGTATCGATTACCGCGAATTAAACAAGTTGATGATCAAAAATCGTTATCCTCTCCCGAGAATTGATGATTTATTCGATCAACTTCAGGGCTCAAGTGTGTATTCGAAGATCGACTTGCGAACGGGGTATCATCAACTCCGTATTAGAGAAGAAGACATCCCTATTACTGCCTTCAGAACTAGATACGGTCACTATGAATTCCAAGTGATGCCGTTCGGCTTAACCAATGCGCCTGCGGTGTTCATGGACCTAATGAATCGGGTGTGCAAACCGTACCTCGACAAGTTCGTGATCGTGTTTATCGATGATATACTTATTTACTCTAAGAACAAAGATGAACATAAGGAACACTTGAAGGCCATTCTGGAACTACTGAAGAAAGAGAAATTATACGCGAAATTCTCGAAGTGTGATTTTTGGCTTGAATCTGTGCAATTTCTCGGTCATGTGATCGATAGTAAAGGCGTTCACGTTGATCCTGCAAAGATCGAGGCAATCAAGAACTGGGCTACGCCGACAACACCAACTGAGGTGAGGCAATTTCTGGGTTTGGCTGGTTATTACCGGAGATTCATCGAAGGTTTCTCCTTAATTTCCAAACCTCTTACCAAGCTAACCCAGAAAAATAAGAAGTATGAATGGAGCGAGGACGAAGAGGAAGCGTTCGAATTGCTCAAGCAGAAACTGTGTTGTGCACCGATATTGGCATTGCCCGAAGGATCAGAAGACTTCGTTGTGTATTGCGATGCATCACTTAAAGGCTTTGGAGCTGTTTTGATGCAAAGAGAAAAGGTTATAGCATATGCATCCCGGCAATTGAGAACTCACGAGGAGAACTACACGACCCATGACTTAGAACTGGGGGCCGTGGTTTTTGCACTTAGGCTGTGGAGACATTATCTGTATGGGACGAAGTGTGTAGTCTATACGGATCATAAGCACCATACTATCACCTTCCATCATCAACCACTTCCCCACTCTATGGTCATCACAAACTACCTCAGATCCCTCACCACCAACTACAGCATCATCACCAGTACTTGTATCACCTCCACCACTACCTACTAGTCTTACTTATCCATTGGGATTTAGAGCTGCTATGATCTGGCAGAGGGTCGAGTCACCATCCACTTCTCATTCATTACCACTACCACCACCTATCATACTCTCACATATCAGGGCATACGTGGCTATGATAAGAGCTGCTGCACCATCCACCTACATCTTAGCACCTCGATCAGAGACACCAGCATCAGAGACACCACCATCAGGGACACCACCACTCCTACCTATACCTCTACCTACTTCATTACCACATATGCTTCTTCCCTTTACTGTTTGTAGAGCAGGTATTGTCGAGGTTACATTACCGCCTCAGAAGAGGTTGTGTATTGCTCTAGGTCTGAGATATAAGGTCGGTAAGAGTTCATCTGCACCCACTGCTAGACCTACTAGAGGTTTTAGGTTGGATTATTGTTTTGTTGCCACTTTCGATGATGAGATCAGACGTGACCCTAAGAGATATATTGGTTATGGGATTACAAACACTTGGGATGACATGGTTGAGGACTTTCAGGGGACACCATCTGTGATTGATGTAGCAGGACTGAGTTAGCGGATGACAGATTTTGTCACCACTATTAGACATGACACAGATGAGATATATGTGAGACTGGATGATGCACAAGATGACAGGTCATTAATGAGCGTTCGGCTCAATATGTTGTTTAGAGATAAACGTACTCATGCTCATACTGCCTTACTCATTGAGAGAGAGACTAGACTTTCCCGTGAGGCCTGAGGATGGTCGATGGATGCTAGTGACACTGCCCATTCTAAGGTAAGAGCACTGAGGACTACTGTATTGGCACATCAGACGGAGATTGCAGCCTTGCGAGCAGTAGACCATGCTCGACGGGCATAGCTTATGGAGACACTAAGACTGATGAGTATACTGCAAACACAAGTGACAGCACTGCAGGGACAGTATGGACCCACTAGTGGTCTAGCACCGCCCGAGATACCGAAGGAGGCTGTTAGTAGCTCTTAGATTGGTTATGTTGTAGCTATGTTGTATTAGCCTACTAAGTATTATGGGGTAACTCCCGGTTAGTAAGGATTTAGGTTGTTTATATTTCCTTTTGTAACCTAATGGTAGAAATCATTTTGTATCTAAACCGATCATGTATGTTTTTCCAGATTATGTATGGAATGGATGGATTATGTCATGTCTGTAATCGAATTTATTATGAATGAATGTCGATTTAGCTACACCATTGATAATTTCAATTCAATTGTATATTTCACTGTGTGATGTGATCTCACTTTACTTATTGTGCATATGTCATGTCATGGTTATGATTTTATGAAATCTAACTAGTATTATATTTTCTTGTGATTTGAAGAAAATGGCACCAAAAAGAGCCACAAGGTCAACACCAGCGACAACAACCTCCACCACATCTGTCACCAATGCACAACTTAAGGCATTGATAGATCAAGGTGTTGCTGATGCATTAGCAGCACGTGATGCTGACAGAAGCATGAATGGCAATGACAGCCATAATTCCGGCACGTGTGTAAGGAGGCAAGCTCTTCCTGCTCATGAGTGCACTTACCTAGAATTTATGAAATGCAAACCTCTATACTTTAAGGGTACTGAAGGAGTCATCAAGTTGACTCATTGGTTTGAAAGAATGGAAACTGTGTTCCGCATAAGCAACTGCTCTGTGGAAAATCAAATCAAGTTTTCTACTTGTACTCTTCTTGGAAGTGCTCTAACGTGGTGGAACTCCCACGTTAAGACTGTCGGTCACGATGTTGCTTATGCAATGACTTGGACAAACCTGAAAAAGAAGATGACTGACAAGTACTGCCTGAGGGGTGAAATTAAAAAGTTGGAGGCTAAGATGTTGAATTTTAAGGTTAAAGGTACTGACGTGGTAGGCTATAACCAACGATTTCAAGAACTGGCATTGATGTGTGCTAGGATGTTTCCTGAAGAGTCAGACAAGATTGAGAAATATGTTGGTGGTTTGCCCGGCATGATTTACGGAAGTGTAATGGCATCTAAGCCAAAAACCATGCAGGATGCAATTGAGTTTGCAACTAAGCTGGTGGATAAGAAAATCTGCACTTTTGCTGAACGACAGAGTGAGAACAAAAGAAAGAAAGATAATAACCAACAACAACAACAAAACAAGAGGCAGAACATGGATCCAGCTTATTGCTTCAAGGTCTGGGAGAAGAACACCTTACGGCGGATTCCAAACTCTTACTTCAAAATGAAACTATCACCATGATGGTCAGTGTGCTCCAAAATGCCACAAGTGCAACAGAGTTGGCCATCTGGCTCGTGACTATAGGAGTACTAAAAATGCCAACACTGCTAACAACCAAAGGGGCACTGGGGCAGGTCATAAACCTACTTGCTATGAATGTGGGGCCCAGGGACACTTCAAGAGGGATTGTCTAAAGCTGAAAAACAACAAGTGTGGTAACCAAGGTTGAAATGGCAATGCTCCAGTGAAAGTGTATGCGGTAGGCTGTATAGGGACAAACCCAGACTCAAACATCATTACAGGTATGTTCCTTCTAAACAACCGCTATGCTTCTGTCTTATTTGATACTGGTGCCGATAGAAGCTTTATGTATACTGCATTTAGCTCCCAAATTGATATCACACCATCTACCTTAGATCATTATTATGATGTTGAACTAGCTGACGGGAGAATAACTAGGTTAAACGCTATCATTCGGGGTTGTACATTGAATTTCTTAAATCACCCATTCAACATAGACTTAATGTCCATAGAACTTGGTAGTCTCGACGTCATAATCGGTATGGATTGGTTGGCAAAGTACCAAGCTGTCATTGTTTGTGCCGAGAAAATTGTTCGTATTCCCCGGGGAAATGAAACGTTGATTGTTTGCGATGACGGAAGCGGCTGAGGAAATGAGACTCGTTTGAACATCATCTCGTGCACTAAAACAAAAAAGTACATGCTAAAAGGATGCCATATATTTTTGGCACATGTTACTACAAAGGAGACTAAAGACAAGTCAGAGAAGAAGCGACTTGAGGACGTACCGATCGTTTAAAATTTTCTTGAAGTATGTCCTAAAGACTTGTCGGGTCTCCCTCCGACTCGACAAGTGGAATTCCAAATTGATTTGATACCTGGTGCTGCACCTATAGCACATGTACCTTATCGATTAGCTGTTGATCCATTCTTGACAGATCTTACTTAGCTTGTTAAACCTTAGTTATATTGGATAGATCCAAGACAACTATAGTAGAAACTAAGATTGAGAATATCACAAACTATGCAGAATCTAGTTTGCAATACCAAGAAGAACAATGAAACAATAAAACAAAATCTTTACTAAACTTTTAATATATTGAATACTATTTTAAATTACAAAATAGCTATGAATACTAACTATGATTGCTGTAGAAACTATGAATACTAATATGAAAAACTGATATCTAGATCTATGCCTTAGAGTTCCTTTTATACACCAAGGAAACCCTAATGGGCTTACAAAACGCGTCAAGTGATCATGCATATCTATTCCTAATATTACATCATTCATATCACTTTTATTAATTATAACAGTACTAACTATATAACATACAGTACTAACTAACAGTACTAATAAACTGGCAGTATTAACAATTTATAATGGCAGTACTAACTAAGCTTGACAGTACTAAGTCTTCTCATGGCAGTACTAAGTTAAACCAGCAGTACAAAGTTGTAGAAGCCCTTAATTCCCAACAATCCTCCCTACACTATGGTGATTGTCATCAAATCTACAAGTTCTTTGATTAAACCTCGTGCTGAGAGGATGCTTCCAAACACTTTATTGTCTTTGTCTGTTTGCTAGTAGATAAAGATTGTTCCTTAAAAGCTCATCTGCTATCCACTGATATTCATCCATCTCTGCTTTTGTTACACAACATCAAAGTCATAAGTGCTCTTGCTAATGGATAATCTTTCTCAACCAGCATGAAAATATCATGTCCTCTCTCTATAGACACATGATGAATAGTACATGTATCATATAACCTCCATTTCAAATGATCATGCATATACCTTTGAAGCTTACATAGAGTATCATCATTATCTGGTTCAAACAACCTCTTCAACTCTACCTAAAGTTCTCTTTCTTTATCTTCAGTAGGTTCTGTTGAGTTGAATCTTTCATGAACTAGACTCCATTGTTTGACTAGATCATCCCTGTCAAAATTATTTAGCATATCTTCAAAGATCTAATATACCTCTGTGTGGTTACCTACTATGATGATCTTCCAATACTTTCTTGAGTCTTTAGTGTAAACTTCCCAGTCAATGATTGGGTATTTGGTTTGTAGGGCTTCAACATTCATCCCTTCTTCTGGAACTATGATCATTAGCTGTTGTAGTTGTTCTTAAGACAATTCATCTTTTAATTCTTCAGCTGGTTCTGAGCCTTCTCCTATCTTTTTTCTCTTTGAACTTTCTTGATTACGTTCTTGTTCAGCATCTATCTTTGAACTTCCAACTACAACTTTAGGAACTATATCATCACTCTCCATTGGAGTAAAAGTATTTACCCTCTTCATTGTGGTCTTAAATAACTCCTTGACTTCATCAAAGCGAAGTATCTCTTCAATTGTTTGTTATAGTGTGATTCCATATTCTTGATATAATTACACATTTAAGTCCTTGGTTGGGCTTGAGTCATGGGCTTGTTCCTTCTTTGTTCAGCTCTTTGTTGGGAAAATTTTCTCTTTCTTTCATTTATAAGCTCTACAAGCAATTTTGCTTTGTCAGATTTAGAGTATCTTTCTCTTTCTTGTGCTTGTAACCTGTGTGCTAACTCTTCTCAGGTTACGCAATTTGAGCATGTTTGGTAATTCTATTATCAGCATGAAAGTGCAGCTTCTTCAGGAGACTCGACTATCCTTTGCCTTTCTTCTTCATCAAGTTGTTCTTGCAATCTCAGAGCTTCTTCCAACCCAAGTCTTTCTTGCTCTAGTTGTAACTTTGTCTTCTTCTAAACAGGTTCAACTTCTTTAATAATTTCTTCGCCTTTATCTTTTCTTTTGCTTGCACTTCTTCTGAAAGATACACTAAAAACTATTCTAGCAGCAGTTTTTTAACTTTCAGTCGCTGGCAGTAATACTTATGCACCAGCAGTACTAACTGGTACATTAGCAGTACTAATATCGGGGTCATCAGTATAATCTTCTTTAGGAGCAATAAACTCAAAATCCGATTCCTTAAAATCATGCTCATGCCTCCCTTGAGTCTATGCCACTTCCATTCTATACAATAAAAAAAAATAAAAATAAATCTTAGAGTATTCCCTCATCTTCATCCATCTGAGCAATCTTCATCCCCTGTTTAGAAGGATCCTCTAACTTATCTTCATCCTCTGAAACAACAAGTCTGACCCTTCTTCGAGCTTTGCTTGACTTTACTTTGTGCTCTAACTTCTTCACTTTCATGATGAGCTTAGTGTAAGTAGTACCATACGTCAGTTTGGTCTGCTTTAAGTTGGATTCCAAAGTCTCCACCTTCTTGGATAATGTGGTACAAAGAACCATTAATTCATTAAGTGTCATACTGCCCTCATCACTTCCAAGTGAGTGAACTCTTAGGAGAGGTGAATCATGAGGCATGGTAGCAGCTTCTTCTGCAACATGGGTTGTTTGCATAAAGGGTGGTAAAGTAATAAAATAAAATAAGCTCTCATGGCTAAATATGACATTCGTTGATTTCTCTATTGATAAAACGGATAAACTAAAATTGTATGATTCGCGAGAGTTTTAAAATTAACGATTTTAATAAAAATCGTCTAAAATGTAAATGTAAACTCTTCAAGATTTATAAAATAATTACGAGACTGGAAATAGTAGTGACCTTAAATATGGGGTTTTACAAGAAGTAATCTCTTATGCTTGTTCAAAAAGATTTGTATAAATCTTGGATACATCAAAAACATTGTCTTACTGTCCAAGTTTTTCACCATGGCCTCAAAAATCAATTTGGAAAAATTAAAGGTTTTGTTGGTAGCCAAGCAAATGATAGCAGTTGCTATATTGCTACTAAACTGTCCCAAACAGTTTTCTTAGAACTTAAGCAGTGAAGGATGGTATAAATAAAAAATTTCCACTAAGGGGAAAAGTGTCCCTTTTTGAAATGTTAAGCTGTCAGAGTTAGACACATACCCCATAAGAGCAAGTTGCTCAAAAATTTTAGCATTAGGTAAAGTGCTAATACCATCATAATCTTCTAGCTTGAGATATCTTTAGAGGCCTCAGAAACAACCTTGACTTTCCCATCAATAGTAGCAGTTATTTTCATCTCTTCATTCTCAGGTGTGCTTGCAGAAGCAGTTTACCAAAACTGTTCTATGAGAGAGACATAGATAGTTGGACTTTCAATAAGGGCATACTTAATGTGACATGTAGAGAGAAAATCAATTATTTGATGAAATCCTTCACTTCCTTCTGACTTTTGTAAGTAGGCAACCATGGTGTGCTTATCGCAGAAAGCTAAATTCGCCATTTGATGAAGAGAAGTTTGAGTAGGGTTCTGGGATTTGTTAGTTTATGAGAGTGGGTGAGCTTGGCAAAGTTATATGAGATTATGTAGAGAGTACTTAGGGTTTTCATTCGACCGACTTAATAAAATTGAATCTTTTTCTCGAAGAAAACTTACATGAGAAAGAAAAATCAAGAAATATCCAAATTATAGACCCCTATAAGCGAAGTTATTGGCGGAAATATCTCAACGTCTATTAATTAATTAAGAAAATTCTGTTATGCCCCAAACAGTATTAACGGTAACATAACAGTACTAATATTAGCCCACCAGTACTAAGTAATGCCCAGCAGTACTAAGTTTTAGACTAACAGTAGTAACTAATGCCCATCAGTACTAAGTTTTAGGCTAACAGTACTAACTTTTGAGATAACAGTATTAACTCCAATTTGATTCCAAAAAGCATCTCACAAACTCTCTTTCTATTTTTAGCTCACAATATCTCTCATTTCTTCTTCTCACTAATTCACTCTATCTGTTTTTGATACACACATCTCTCTTTCTATTTTTAGCTCACTAAGACAGTTTT
>BQNB010105350.1:3387-23623 GCA_026074375.1 Tanacetum coccineum
TCGGGAGTGAAAAGTTCACAAGTTGCAAATATGAGTAGTGTTAGCATCTTTACTAATATTTAGCTGTGATTTCGTTTTAAGCTTGGTTTGGATAAGTGAAAAGTCAGGGACGATAAATTTATTCTTTTTGGAGCATTCTCGGATCGAAATGCATCTTGTTCTATGATCCCTAATAGTTATGGAAATAATGAAAGTCGAAATAATCTCAGTTATATTATTAAAAAAAAATTGGAAAAATAGAAAAATGGGAAAATGGGGTGTTTTATAACTTATGATTTCTTAATTTTTCCCACAAAAAGTCTTTGCTACTTTTCAAAGGTTTAGTTGGGAAAGTTTTGAGTTATAAAGCATATAATATTGCGTGAGGACACGCAATCGCTTAGTTTGGGGAATTTTGATATGTGTGAAAACACATATCCGTTTTATATCAAAAATGGCCCTAAAAAGACAAAATTGTGCTTTAAATGCTTGACTATTGCTTGTTTTGTCTTTGTGATTGTGTAGGTACGAATATTGCAAAAATCTTAAGAAAACGGTCAAAACCGGACAATCACGAACACGAGAACGGAATTGAGTATGCAAAAGGTGGAGAATGCTATCAAAGATCAACAAAAGTCAACCTATGGTCAACAGTGGTCAACCATAAAAAGACAAAACCCAAAACAGCCCTTGAAATTAAACCAAATTACAAATTAAACCTTAACGGTCGTTATCTATTTACATTATAGTAGATAACAACCGTTATCTACCTGTTAACCTTTATAACCCAAGCCCAAAAACAAACAACCCACGTCCCTAGCCCATTCCTTTAACAAAAAGCCTAAGTGTTTTACCTCGAGCTCAAATCAAAGGGGTAATTCAAATTGACAACGTAGCTACGCAATTTAAGTAAAAAAGGACACCTTGGCAGAGTTATACATCACCAAACGCTCCCATTAGTGGAAACCCAAAAGGGAATGACACGCGGATGCAAGGAAACACACCAAGATGCAAGATTTTACACTAAATCCTTCCCTAGAAGAATCTAAGGCTCTTCCATAGAAAGAATTCAAAAGTATAAAATCGAATGCCATATGGCAATCCGTGTGCTCACCAAAGTGATCCAACGACTCATAATAGGAATCCAATGATTGGTTAAATTGAAAGAACAGGATCCAAGAGAGTGTAAACCTGACTCAGGGGCCTAGAAGCATCATTTCAGCACTATAAATACAAGCATTCACTCACACACACGAAGCATCTTTTTTTTTTTTTATTGTTTTTAGCTTTTAAAAATTTAGCTTATGTATTTTTTAGCTTTAGCTTTTGTAATTTTCAAATTTAGTTATTGTAATTCCCTTTTTAAAATCTTGTAATCAGTTTTCAAGTTAATGAAATTTAGTGTTCATTTATACAATCTGTCATAAGCTCTTATCATTTTCAAATGTTTTCAGTTACTGTTTCAAAAGCTCCTAATAAGCTCATACAAGCTCTTTGAGTCTCTAAGCTTAAATTGAGCTATTAATAAGCTCTTAATATACTTAAACCAATAAAATCAGTTTTAATACCTTTGCTTATGGATTTTGAGCTTTTGAATGATAAGCTTACAATGGAAGAGCTTATTGGACCTTACTAGCTTGTAGACATAAGCTCTTGTTGAGCAATAATCCCTGTTTAGCTGGGATTCAGGTTCTATTCCCATTTACACTTTTCTGTCTTTAATAATTAGTTTAAATTTGCATTATTAGTTTCATTATGCTTATAGTTTGCTTATTTCTGTCTTAGCTTGTTTATTTGTGCTTAATGCTGTTTTGATCATGTTTTATCATCTGTTTTTAGCTTTAATAATATAGATCTTAGTTTTTCACTTTTTGTCTTATAAATCAATAAAATCCAAAAATAATTAGCATAATTAGTAGTTGTTAGATTCTGGCTTATTTGATTGTTAGTATAAGCCCATAAGGTCTGTTTTTAATTGTTTGCTATCTGGTATTGAAGTTTTGTTTGCTAGATCTTTAATTCATAAGCTAAAAATGGTTTTATCGATTTTAAAGGGGTGTTTGGCTCAGCAGTACTAACCTCAAGTTAGTACTGCTTGAGACCCTTTGGTCTTTGGTTGTTGGTTTTAAACTCTCCATTAAGTTAGTTTGAGTAGAATTTAAGAGCTAGATTAGGTTAATTCAAATTTTCATAAGCTTGTTAGTTGATAAGTTGATTTCTGCTAGTGAAAGGTTATTAGTGCATGCATTTTAAGAAAATTTGGGTTCTAGATAAAGTTGCTGCTTAATTTGTTCTTAGATAAGAGTTTTTAAGAGATTAGAAATTAGATAATTGGCCTGCATTTTGTCTAGTTTAAATTTGGGTCACAATTGTGTCAACTGCATCAGCAGTTATAATAGACAAACTTCCATTTTCTAGCTTAATTTTTAGAGAGTTAAAATAGTTTTTAGCTTTTGCTTTTCATAATACAATAAGTTTTTAGGTCATTAATCATCTTTTTCAATTTGCTTTTTCAAAATAAGCTATTTTACTAATCTGTTTTTAAGCTGCAAAAGTGAACTTTGTCTTTTCAAATCCAAAGCAAACTCAGAACATGCTGAGTCTTAAGCCTGTTTTCTTAGTGCTCTTTCATTAAGCTAATTTGTTTCAAAATCATTTTCAGAAGCATTTTTAGGAAGCTTATTAGTTATAGAATAAGCTTGCATAAGCTATTTCCCCACAAGGATACAAGAGCTTATTGAAAAATAAGCTCAAAGATCCCTGTAGGGACTGTTTGGGTCTCAGGTTTTGTCAAGTGCTTATTTCAGTTTTTATAGCTTATTTTCTTAAACTTTTGCTTAATTTGTTCTTAAATTAGCTTATTAGGTTAGTTTAGTTAGTTTATAGCTTATTAAGTCCTTGTAAGCTTATTCTAGTTTTGTTTTAGTTAAACCAAAAGTAATTAAGTCAGTAGCTAATAGCTGTCTCATAGTGCTTTTTCTTTGCTTATCTGTTTTTCAAAATTAATTTGGTTTGCAATTCTAAGTAGCTTATTAGCTCTGCTTTAAGTAGGTAATAAGTTTCTTGGCCTAAGGATCCACTTATAAGCTTAAATATAAGCTCAAAAGTCTGCTTAGGGACTGTTTGGTTTGTAGTTTTCATAATATTTGGATTTTCAGTGCTTATTTTGTTTTCTATTGCTTATTTCTTTCTAAACCTGCTTATCAGGTTTATCTTAGGTTAGTAGTAGCTTATTTTGTCCTTGCCTTAGCTTATTTCTACTTGTTAAGTTCTAAAATTCTAAAAAAGCCAAAAAAGTAGTTAAGTAGTAACTGTCTAGTTATAAGCTATTTTCTAGCTTATTTAGGGCTTTTCATAAAAAGTTTCTTTTATTAAAAGTGCTTATTTTTAGCTTATTTACAACTTTGCTTTTATAAGTTTTTTAAAAAAAAAAGGGGAAGGTGGAAATCGGGGGTGAGCAAGACTCGAACCCCCGACCTCAACACCCTCTACCCTTTTATAACAACACAACACACACTCCACTACCAACGCGCCCTGGGGTCTTTTTCATTATACCTTCGCAAAATCTATTTCTTATATACGTTTTCTCCCTTTTAGCTTATAAGCTGTTTTAAGCTTATTTCGTGGCTTATTCATTAAGCTGTGACCCCAAGCTTATTTTTCCTAGGTCCGTATTAGTTCAAGCTATTTTCTGTATTTTTTTAGAATTTTTATAAATAGTTTAGTATTTTTAAACATTTATTTTTATTAAAAACTTTAAAAAATCATAAAAAATAGAAAAATAATCAAAAAAAATATAAATCTTTTTTAGAAAATTTTCTTTTATCATAAAGTTTCTAGGAAAATTAGTTTTGCTTTCGTAGGGTTAAAATTGCAAAATCTCAATTTTTAAAGAACGGGATTCGTTCCCGTTTACATTATTCGTGTTTTTAAGCTCATTTTAACTCCGTTTCTGTTCTAGTTTTCTTTAAACTCAATTTTTAGTCAATTAGAGTCTATTTAAAAAGAAAAATTCAATTTAGGTTTAATTTTGGAAATTTACGATTTTTAACTGCCGTTTAGGGTTCCCGTTTTGCGTTTTTTAGTTAAAGTTTAATTTCCCGTTATTTGCTTTCGTGTTTAATTGTTATTATTTGCTTATTTTAATTTGTAGAAGTATATAATCAAATCAATCTTTGTTTCCAATTCAAATCATTGTCCGAACAACAAACGTGGTTTCAATTTCACAAATCGTTGGGGAATAACGACCCGGGAATCATACTTCCCGGTTAATATACGTATTATATTATATATATTTGTGAAGATTTTCCTTTTTACCTTTGTCCTCAAGGGTAATTTGGTAATTTTCCATCATATTATATATTTTATTATTACGTGTATAAGATTGCTTCAATCAATTTTTGGCGCCGCTGCCGGGGATTTGTGATTAAGATTCTTTCGTTTGAAGTTTGTTGATCGTGATTTGAAGACCCTTTCGTTTTCGAAAGTTTTGTTTTTGTTAAAAAAATCAAAAATAAAAAAAATTATAAAATATAAAAAGTAAAAAATATTTTTCTTTTCTTTTAGTATATTTATCATATAAAAATATATAAAAAAAATCAAAAATATAAAAAATTGTCCATAAAAAAAATAATAATAAAATTTACAAAGTTGGTAAAAGAACATCAACAAATAGTACCTTCAATTGAGGTATTATCCATTAGTAAGTTCCCAACTCGAATCAAAGATTTAAAAACTTGCCATTTGTGTCATTTACGAAATACGGCTCACCTTAAAATTTAAAATTTTTAAGAGCTACTTTGAAGTAAGTTTGATTATTTGGTTCAAGTTGTCTATCTCGTTATCCGTTAAAATAGTTTGTTAAAAAAATTTAGTTTAAATTTTCTTTTTCTATTTTGTGCATGCGCACTCGTTCTCAAACCCGCAACTGTAACCGTCAACAACAAGCCCCACCGGCTGTTGTAGAACCATTTAATTTAGAAGAACCTTTTGATAATCCTCCCCTAGTTCCGATGGCCGATAAATCCGGAATATGGGCCGGAATTGCTCCCAGCACCCACCGAGGGGTACGAGGCGGATGCAATCGTAATTCCCGAATATCATCGCTAACTTGAGTTAAAGCATTGTTTGAGTCAATCATGTTCAAACAAGTAGTTTTTCGGACTGATATAGAGGATCCCATTTCTCACTATCCGTTATTTCTTTAAGATCACCTCAAACGATGAGATTCCCGGACCACTCCCGAGACGTCCAATTAAGCTTTTGCTTTTTTCAAATTTTCTCTCGAAGGTTTAGCCACGGATTTGGCTAGAAGGAACTCCTCGTATCAATTTTGACCATGGGATGATCTTGTTTCAAAATTATTTTAATCATATTCTTTCTCCTTTCAATAACGACAATCTTCGAAACGAAATCACGAGATTTCAACAAAGATTTGACGAATCGTTTTACAAGGCTTGGGATCGATTTAATGACCTTCTTCGAGCATGCCCATATCACGGATTTTCAAAACTACATCAATTAGATACGTTTTACGATGCTTTAAATGCTAATGATCAAGATTCGTTGAATTTTGCTCGACCGAGGGTAGATACTTTTTGCGATAAGATTGCTCGTGAATGCTTGAAAATTATCGAGAGTAATCAAGGTTCGTTAATTCACAAAAACAAGGATCGTCGTTGCCAAAGTGAGTTCGAATTCATTCTACCACGGAATTTCACCGTTGTTGCTGTCTTACTTCCTACAACAGATAGTTTCTGAAACCTTAGAATATGATGAAGTCTTGCTTATCGGACAAGGCAAAAAGCCCAAGTCCCGTGCCGTAAAGCGGGTCGAGCAAAGTTGTGTAACTTGTGGAGGTGCTCATTCTTATAGAAATTGTCCAGCCACCGATGGCAATGTTTATCGAGACAACATTCAAGAGTACGTTTCACAAGCTGTTGCAGCTAATTTCAATCAAGGAAATACCAATTCTAGACCTCCGATGGTTGCAAACCAAATCCGACCTCCTGGTTTTCCTCCGATATCAAATCAATCAAAAAACCGTTTCCAAAAGAATCAAGGAAATAATTTCAACAAAATTGGGGAACCAATTTCATTCAAAACATCTACCGTGAAATAACTTCTACCAAGGACAAGTTTATCAACCTCCGACTAGTCAACCACCGGTTTACCAAGCTCACCCTTATCAAGCTCCAGCTCCGCAAATGCAAGGTGTTTCAAAGACCGATTTTGAGAATTATGTCAAGGCTAATGATGCAATATTGAGGAATATGCAAAATCAAGGCCAAGGTTTACAAAACCAGATGACAAATTTAACAGAAATTGGCTTTCTAAGTTCGTTAATTCCAATACCGCTTATATTTTCGACGTTTCAGTTCTCTTCCAAGTACAACGTTACTACCCGAAGGAAGACTTGAAGGGTATTTTTATATTTTACCCGAAGCGGTGTTGTTTATCAGGACCTTACGATTCCTATACTTCTTATCCTCAAGTAGTGGCAATGTAGAAACCGTAGGTGACAAGGATACAGTTTTTTCATCATAATAAGGAATCTACCGTAGGACGTCCCAACCTCTGGTTGTTCCTATTTGTAAACCAAATCAGTATCTGAGCAGTTAATGCTCCCGTTAGTGCGCCGTGACCTAACCGAACCGTCGATTCTTATCCTTCAAGCGAAATGATGAGATAGCGCCGTGAGTGAAAACGACTAACGAACAAAAGAGAATTCTACGAAATCTTAAAGATATGGGTTTCGAAATTAGCTTTGTGGATTACTTTGAATTTATGCCACAAATTTGCCTTCAACTCTTAATAAGCCTTAATCAAAAATAAAGAAAATTTGTGTGAGATAGCTAGAACCCCTTTGACGAATCAATGCTCGACAGGTCATACTTAACAATGTACACGAAAACATGGTGGGTCCCCGGCAGGATCTCATTTATTCCATGTATATTTCCAGAATGGATTGAGTGCTTTGCCTTGGCGATCTTAGCGCTACTAGCATAAATCTCATGCCATTTTTCGTGTGGAAAATGCTTATACATTCCAACCTAACTCCTACATGCATGACACTAGAAC
This sequence comes from Tanacetum coccineum, assembly GCA_026074375.1. Taxonomy (NCBI): domain Eukaryota; kingdom Viridiplantae; phylum Streptophyta; class Magnoliopsida; order Asterales; family Asteraceae; genus Tanacetum; species Tanacetum coccineum. The sequence continues at coordinate 10,447 of BQNB010105350.1, forward strand.
TAGGGGTTCCGTTCAATCTCCGACGATCAGGATTGTAAAGTTGTCAATCGTTAAGTTGGTGTTATTCAGTTTCCAGCCGACTTCTGGTCGTAGATTTTGAACCAGGACCTCGGATTCCTCTAATTTCTCGGGAGGTATTTTCTTAAGGGACGGTTGTGCTTTATTTAGACGCTGTACGGAAGGTGAATAAAAACCTGTGAGTAGATATGAGGGCAATTACTTTACAATTCCTTGACCAAACTTCCTGATACTCGGTTAATTATAATCGATATGGTTGGCGATCGAATCGGACGTTTTGTTGACTTAGCTTGTAGGGAGTATTTCAGGAAGTTATTAGAGATTTTCCAACGTGATTGCTGTAGTGGCAAAATCCCACTCCGGAATATTTAACCCGTAGTTTCTAATTCTTCTCCGACTACTCACACTTCCTTTCGGTAAGATAGTGTTTTTTTTTCTACTTCTATGTAAGAAGTTATGCTTTTTCGTGCTCTAGCCGACGGGAATCCAACTTCACCGGAGTTGATGAATTCCTTATTTATGACCCAGAAGGGGGATCATTTCTTTATTCTTCGAAGCACTCCTTAATAGTGTTCCTTCATCCATCTCGAACAAGGAAAAATTATTTTGTCGGAAATTAGAAGCAAGGAATTTAAACTGTGTGAGCCTAAAAACTGCCAAATCTTCAATGATGAAACCCTCCTCAGAGGTCGAATCTTAAGGAATTACCGCCTCATCTCGTATATGAAGTTTTGGAAGTACATCAACAGTTGCCAGTCCATAATTGCCAAAGGATTTTAGAGTGTCGAGAAGAGACCGCTCCTAAAGGTTCATAGTTCCAGGAAAGCGAGCAATCGCTTGGAAACTCTCCGACATAAAGGGTATTAACCCAGAATTTTATTCTCATAAAATTCTAATGGAAGAGGACTGTGAACTAGTGGTCCAACATCAAAGAAGTTTAATCCAAGATCCATATGTCCATTCAAGGAAAGAGGTGAAAAACTTCTGTCGGCTGGATTGATTTACCCAATCTCGGATAGTCCTTGGGTGAGCCCAGTGCACTGTGTGCCAAAGAAAGGAGGGATGACCGTAGTGACCAATGATGAAAACGAATTAGTACCAACTAGACTTGTAACGGGATGGAGAGTTTGTATTGATTATCGTAAGTTGAACGAAGCCACCCGGAAAGACCACTTCCCTTTGCCGTTTATGGATCAAATGCTTGAGAGACTCGCAGGAAATGAATACTATTGTTTCCTCGATGGTTTCTCGGGTTACTTTCAAATACCAATCGATCCGAAAGATCAGGAGAAGACCACATTCACCTGCCCATACGGAACGTTTGCTTACCGCCGCATGCCTTTCGGCTTATGCAATGCACCAGGCACGTTCCAGAGGTGTATGATGGCTATCTTCCATGATATGATGAAAAAAGACGATGGATGTTTTCCTTGGAATGACTTTTCAGTTTTCAGAATAATTCTTTCTCATCGTTTGGCTCTAAATTGGAAAAAAGCCATTTTATGTGAAGAAGGCATAGTACTTAGACATAAATTCGCAGAAATGAATAGAAGTCGACAAAGACCAAATTGACGTGATTGCTAAGTTACCTCAACCCAAACTACCGTCAGGGTATTAGGAGTTCTTCTCGATACATCAGGGTTTTTTACCGTTAGATTCATCAAGGGCTTTTCAAACAATTTCTCTAATATGACTGTCTCCTTGAGAAAAACACTCCTTTCATTTTCTTCGAGGAATGCATTCAAGCTTTTCAGACCTTAAAAAAGAAATTAACCGAAGCTCCAATTCTGATTGCCCCCGACTGGGACCAGCCCTTTGAGCTTATGTGTTGATGCCGAGCGACAGCTATGCCATAGGTTGCGGTCCGGTTCTGGGGAAACAAATTGAGAATCACTTTAGGCATATACATTGCAAGCAAAACAATGACGAGGCGGAATCGTTCTTCACCACAATGGAAAGGAAAAATTTTAGCTGGGGAGTTACGCTTTTTGAAAAATTCCGGTCATCCCTCATCATGAATAAAGACATAGTGTATACGGATTATTCCGCCACTTTAGTACTATTGCTAAAAGATGCCAAGGCAAGATTTGCTACGTTGGGTTCTCCTTCTTCAAGAGTTCGATTTTAAAGTAATAGATCTCGTAAGGGAGCCCGAGAGCCGGGAGACTACGGCGGTCGATCATCTTTTCCCGATTAGAAAACCCGTAATGAATATGTTTTTCGATCTAAGGAAATAAACAAAATTTTCTCTCGAGGACACTTAATATGGGTGACTTCTCGTGTGACCCAAGTAACCCGAGGTTTGCCAATTATGCAAATACCCGCGGGGAATTTCATTGTCAAAGGAATGTAACTAAACAGAAAAACAATTTTTCTAAAGATGTTCAAACACTATTTTGGGGACGACCCTTTTTTATTCAAATCCTGTACGGATAAGTGATCCGGCGAAGTGTTTCAGGATAGAATGCAGACGACATCCTCAAAGCTTTGCCTTACTGGACCACCGGGGGACATTACGGTGCCTAAAAAAAACCTGACACACGCCAAAAAGGTTTTTGATTCAGGATTTTATTGGCCCACAATCTACAAAGATGCCCATGAGTTAGTCAAAAAACTGTTGAATCATTGCCATACGTCAAGGAAAATTTTCACTTGCGTGATGATTGATGCCACAAAATTCCAATCCAAGTGTGTGAAATCTTTGATGTTTGGGCATAGACTTTTTGGACCATTTTCGTCATATAGAGAAATAAGTACAATACTCGTAGCAGTTCGTATTAACCTATCCAAATGGGTTGAGCCAAGGCGCTCCCCACTAACGATGTAGAGTTGTAGTTAAAGTTTTTAAAATCTCTTTTTGCTCGATTCGGTTTACACCGAGAGCTTTTAAGCGATCGTGGGACCCATTTCTGTAATATATGAAAATTGACTGAATGTGTGGCAATGTCTAAGTATGGGGCACTCTTCGTCTTGCTACGCTTACCACCCTCAAACGAGTGGTAAAGTCGATTTGGTGTCGAGTCGTCGGATAAAACATATTTTAGAGATGGACGGTTAGTGAGAACCGTGCTCGTGGTCTGATAGGCTTGATGAGTGTCTTTGGGCATTTCGTGCCGCTTATAGACACCAATTGGTTTGCACAACCTTATAAGCTCGTGTTTGGAAAGTCCGTGTCATCTACCTATCGAATTAGAACATAGAGCGTATTGGGCATTAAAACATGCTAATTTCGATCTTATAAACCCGCTAGCTTAGTGAACGATCAAGGAAGCTGCAATTAAATGACTTAATGGAGTTCGTGATCAAGCATACGAGATTTCTTATTTGATTTATAAGGAGAGGACGAGAAGCTTAACAAATGACTCAAGAATCAAAAAACCGCTTTTTCAATGTTGGTGATCCCATGTCTTGCTTTTCACGCTGTTTAAAGTATTCTCGTGGGGAAGAAGCTTAAAACCCGATGGTCCGGCCCTTTCACTATAACCGAAGTTTTTCCATATGGCACTGCCAAATTATCTCATCCTAACGGATCAAATTTCAAAGTGAATTTCCACCGACTTAAGCACTACTTTGGAGGGGACACACCACCCACGGTTGTCCCGGATCTCCAGACTTTCCCTAAGGACAAATGAATTCAGGGATCGAGTCAAGCTATGTGACTCGGTTACCAAAAACAAAGCGCTTCGTGGGAGGCACCCCATGCTTATCCATTTTCTATTTTTTCTTATTTTCTATTGTGATGTGAGGAGGCTTGTACTCTTCCGATTTTTTGTGTTTGTTGTTTTGTACTTGTGATTGTTTGAAGGATTGACCCAAATTTTTTGATGTCTCTCCTGTTTTGTTCGGTGTTGTGTATCGGTCACTCGAGCATCTAGCATTTTGGCTTGCCATTAGTTTGGGAAATCCGATATCCTATGTGATTTTTATCGGCTAACATTTATCTTATAGCACACTTTATACAACGGCCTTAAGATTTTGTGATAAATTTCTTCATGTTTAAGTTATGCATTCAAGCCTTTTTGAGTTTTGTATGGGTTTTTAAGTCTTAGGCTAGGAAACATTGAGGACAATGTTTGATTTTAGTATGGGGTAGTATATCTTCGATATGATCTTGCCTACTTTTACCCGTTGTTCTCACGTACCCCGTTTTCCCACAAAATTTTCAAAAATATGAAAATTTTAAAATTTTCAAAAATAAAATAAGTGTTTTGTCACAATTTTGGACTTTTTGCCGGGTCGTAGTATAGAGTAAATTTTGACCTGATCGAGCGTGTTGAGCTCTAGCTTGTTCCTTAACTTTTAGGCTAAGCGTTCGCGATTTTCGCGAAGAACGAAAAATGATAGAGTTAAGTATGAGTAGGATGCTAAACAAGGATTAGTTGGAAATCTTAAGAGCTCATGTATGTAACTTGTTGCTTTTTCTCCCATAAGCTCTTAACCGGATTAATATACGTGTTGTTTTTGGAGATTAAACTTAAATCAACAATTTCATGTAATATACTAGCAAAAAATTTAGTTCTTAGTTTTAAAATTTATACTTGAATTTTTCAAAAAAGAAGTCTTCTTTCTATATAATGTAAAAAAATTAATTATATATATAGATATTATATATATTATTATCTATTTATATAGATATATATATATATTTTATATTTATATATGATAAAAATAATTAAAAAATAATTTATAATTAAAAGCGTGGGTGATAATTGTTTTGTTGCCTCTTGTCGTGCTCACAAACGATTGTGGTAGTCCTTCTAAGAAAGCAATAGTTAAAATAAAAAAATCGACGCTGATATAAAAGTTGTTGCCATCTTGCCGGCTCACAACCGATGTTGCAGCCTTCTAAAAGGTCGAGGGTTACAATTGCATAAATGTTTAATATTAAGTTTAAATTAATAAATAGATTTCTTTTTGTTAAATTCAAATATGCTTTTGAACTTTGACTATTCTATTTTATAAGCTATGAATATTCGGGAAACCTGAGAGTTTTGTGAATACTAAGGCCGTGGTCCCGATATAGACTCTGTGGTGGTGTCAAAAAGCCTGTCACTTCTAGACGAACAAGGTTAGGACCCATGGCCGAGGGGACGGAAGTGTTACATGGGTTGATCTCGCGCATTCAAATCATTATTTGGGTGGAAAGGTGAAGCATAGTATGTTTGCAAAACGTTGATCTATGGTTGAAAATTCAAATAGCACTATTCACTAAGATATATATATATGTCGGGTGTAAAAAGTTCACAAGTTGCAAATATGAGTGTGTTAGCATTTTTTTTCTCGATTTTTAGATGTGATTTCGTTTTATGCTTGGTTTTGGATACGTGAAAATGTCTGGGACGATGTATTTTATCCTTTTTGGGGCTTTTCTCTGGATCGAAGCATCTTGTTCTATGATCCCTAACAATTTATGGAATAATGAAGTTGAATATTATTAGTTTATATATGTTAAAATACTTTTATCCAAAATGGGGAAAAAGAGACGGTTTGTTTTATAACTTGTGACTTCTTAACTCTCTCCAAAAGTCTTTGCTACTTTCAAAGATTTAATTTAGGAATTTTGATAGGGTATTTGGTTATGGGCATATAATATTACTGTAGAGGACAACGCAATTCGCTTAGTTTGGGGAATTTTGATATGTGTGAAAACACATATCCTTTTTATATCAAAAATGTCCCATAAAAGACAAAATTGTGCTTAAAATGCTTGTATATTGCTTGTTTTGTCTTTGTGATTGTGTAGGTACGGATATAGCAAAAATCACAAGAAAACGGTTAAAGCCGGACAAACACGGACACGGGAACGGATAAAGAGAATACAAGAGCCAGGAGAATGCTATCAAAGGTCAACAAAAGTCAACCCTTGGTCAACCAAAGTCAACACACAAAATGACAAAACCCAAATTTCCCAAAACAGTCCCTCAAAGTTAAATCAAATCACAAAATAAACCCTTAAACTCTAAACACCGTTATCTTTTTATTAATAAAAGATAACGGTCGTTATCTTTCTTATAAAACCAAACCCAAGCCTGTTAACTTTGCTTGAGCCCAAAACAAACACCCCCGGCCCAAAACCCTTTATAAGCCCAAAGTCAAACGAGTTATAACCCGGGTCAAAAAGAAAGTCAAACACCCTTTTTTATACAAGTTTTTACGCGCGAAAGGTTGTTACCACTGTTCACCGTCTCCTTCGTTTAACCTCGAGCTCAAAACAAAGGGTAAAATCAAATTGAGGACGTGGCCATGAAATTCAAGTGATAAAGGACACCTTGGCAGAGTTAAACGTCACATGATGCTTGGTCCGTAGTTTTACGTACCTATAAAATATATAATAAAAATACTACTTAGGTAAATCCCAACTATTCACCTTTATCTAAGGTAAAAAGTTAAAACTTACAAAAATAATATAATATATATAATATACGTATGTTTAAACCGGGTAAGTATGATCACCCGGGTCGTTTCCCCAACGACTAGTGAAATTGAAACCACGTTTAGGTTCGGATCCTGATTTGAATGGAACAAAGATATTTTGGATAAGCTATTACTACTAAATAAGAAGCAACAAGTAAAATGAAAATTAAGCAAATGGACTAAAATTTAACCCTAAAATGTAAACTAAAATTTCACTAAATAAAGAAAGAGTGCCGAAAATCATTAAAAATAAAAGCCCTAATTTTTATCTTTTTATAAAAGTTTAATTAAACTAATTAAAAATTAAACCTAATTACTAATTAAAACTAATAAGCTTAATTAACAACTTAACTAATGGACTAATGGTGCAAAGATCTAAGAGACTAACGGAGAAACTAACAGACTAACGGAGGGACAACTTAGTAAACAACTAAATTCAAAAGTTACACTATCTACCCTGAGAATCTACCCCGATCACAAATTAAGTCCAATAAGCATTCGAAATTTTAAAGAGCTTAAAATGAAAAACTCAAAGAAGCAAAGTTGTAAAGGAAGCTAGTGGGAACAAAATTAATAAAGGCTACTTGGGCTGAAACTCACAAATAAGCTCAAAAAGAGCTTAACTTAAAACTGTTTACAGAAAGTGAGGTTTTGGGCTTATTTTTACTTAAACAGCCATAAAATACTCAAATAAAGCTTAAATCTAAAAAGGAAAAGTGATTTAGAAAGCTTATGATGTGCTTATTCTAAAAATGAAAAGAAATTAAAGCTTAAACTACTTTTATGCTACTGAAATTGATCATGAACTAAGCAAACTCAAGAAATAAGCAAAGTAACACAAAATCCAAATAAGCTAAAAACCTTAATAAGCTACACTAGACTTTAAAACTTTATGGACTTATCAAACTACTTATTATCTATCTAAATAAGCTATAAAATCTAGTCTTTTAAGCTAAATTAACAAATTAAAATTCTAAAGTTTCTAAGTACTGTTTTTGGAATTTTCAGGTTTTTTATGACTTTTGACAGCTAAATTTAACTAGGAAAATAAGCTAGAAATTGCAAATTAAGACTTAAAATCTATTAAGCTATATTAAAACTCAAGTCCTACTTAGCTGAAATCTGTTAGAGACCTTGAAGTTGATGTTCTTGTTCTCATTTAAGTGTTTAAATGAATTTGAGCAATGTTCTTTAAGTATGCATGCAGTAGTTTTGTGCATTTGATGTCAACAGCATCAGGTAGGGTAAATAGCTAAAAGGTCATTTTCATCATCAAAAATCAGAGGATAGATTTAAATTATAGGACTTAATTTTCAGAGCATAAGTAGATTTAAGGACATATTTAATGAGTTTGCACTTAGTTTTTAAAAATAAGTTCATTTGATTATCTGTTTTAAGCTGTCAATTAAGCCATTTGTCTTTTTGAAATCCAAAAAACCAACTTAGTATATTCTGAGTTTCTAGGCTAATGTCATTTAGTTTTTTTCATTAAGCACTTAGTTTTCAAAATAATTTTTAAAAGTTTATTTAGGTAGCTTATTAGCTGTAATATAAGCTTGTGTAAGCCACATCCCCACAAGGATCCAAGAGCTTATTGAAAATTAAGCTCAAAGATCCCTGTAGGGGCTGTTTGGTTTAAAGCTTTCATAAGAGTTTTTTTTAGATTATCTAGCTTATAGCTTTTCTTATTTTGCTTAATTTTAGTTCATTTAGCTCAATAGGATAGGTTTAATATAAGAGATAGCTTATTGTTTCATTAATATAGCTTTTTGTTAGTTTTACAGTTCTTAAATAGTTGAAAAAGCAAAAAAAATAATAAGTTAGTTACTTCTGTCAGGTTAATTAAGCATTTTCAGCTTATTTAGTGCTTTTCATAAAAAGCTTCTTTTATTAAAAATGCTTATTTTCAACTTTTCTAAAACTTTGCTTTTATAAGTTTTCAAAAATAAAAAAAAAGGGAAGGTGGAAATCGGGGGTGAGCAAGGCTCGAACCCCCGACCTCAACACCCTCTACCCTTTTTATAACAACTCAACACACACCTCACTACCAACGCGCCCTTGGGTCTTTTTCATTATAGATTCGCAAAATCTATTTCTTATACACGTTTAGTCCTTTAAGCTTTATAAGCTGTTTAAGCTTATTTCGTGGCTTATTCATTAAGCTGTGACCCCAAGCTTATTTTTCCTAGGTCCGTATTAGTTCAAGCTATTTTCCATATTTTTTTTAGAATTTTTATAATTAGTTTAGTATTTTTAAACATTTATTTTTATTAAAAACTTTAAAAAAAATCATAAAAAACAGAAAAATAATCAAAAAAATATAATTCTTTTTTAGAAAATTTTCTTTTATCATAAAGTTTCTAGGAAAATTAGTTTTGCCTTCGTAGGGTTTAATTTGCAAAATTTCATTTTTTAAAGAACGGGATTCGTTCCCGTTTACATTTTTCGTGTTTCTAAGCTCATTTTAATTCCGTTTTTGTTCTAGTTTTCTTTAAACTTACTTTTTAGTCAATTAGAGTCTATTAAAAGAGAAAATTTCATCTTAGGGTTAATTTTGGAAATTTAGGGTTTTTAACTGCCGTTTAGGGTTCCCGTTTTGCATTTTTAGTTAAAGTTTAATTTCCCGTTATTTGTTTTCGTGCTTAATTGTTATCATTTGTTTATTTTAATTGTTTTTAATTTGTAGAAATAGATAATCAAATCAATCTTTGTTTCCAATTCAAATCATTGTCCGAACAACAAACGTGGTCTCAATTTCACAAATCGTTGGGGAATAACGACCCGGGAATCATACTTCCCGGTTAATATACGTATTATATTATATATATTTGTGAAGATTTTCCTTTTTACCTTTGTCCTCAAGGGTAATTTGGTAATTTTCTTTCATACCATATATATTTTATTATTACGTGTATAAGATTGTTGCAATCAATTTTTGGCGCCGTTGCCGGGGATTTGTGATTAAGATTCTTTCGTTTGAAGTTTGTTGATCGTGATTTGGAGAACCTTTCATTTTCGAAAGTTACGCTTTTAAGAAAATCAAAAATAAAAATAAAAAAAATAAAAAATAAAAAATATTTTTCTTTTCTTTTTAGTATAAGTAGAAGATTAAAAACAAAAATACAAAAATATTTGCTCTTTCAATTTAAAAAGTTACAAAGTTGGTAAAAGAACACCAACAAATAATACCTTCAATTGAGGTATTATCCATAATAAGTTCCCAACTCGAATAAAAGATTTAAAACTTGCCTTTTGTGTCACTTGCGATATACGGCTCACCTTTGAAAGTTAAACACTTTTAGAGAGCTACCGTGAAGCTTGTTGATTATTAGGTTTAAGTTATTCGATCTCGTTTTGTCCGTTAATAAAATATGTTGCTTAAAAAACTTAAAAAACCCAAAATAATCTTCTTTTTCTTCTTATCCATTTAATTCTTTTCTTAACCCTCTAAATTGTTTGATTCTTATGGCGTCACTCGATCATCGTTTGAATCCCCTCTTCTCGATTAAAGAATGCTCGTCTTGTGGAGCTTTGTACACTGCAGAATTTTGTTGTTCAAAAGAGGGTCTTGAAGACAAGGTTCTTGTTCCTAAACCCCCTCAGAATTGTGTTAAAATCCGGTTGAGGGTCTATATTGTCAACCTTGTGCTTTTGTGCGAAAGTGTTTGAATGAAGGTTGGTAATTCATGATGGAAACACTTCTGAGTCATCCAATGACAACACTAACATTGTTAGTACACCTCAAGAGCCATTTATCTTAAATCAAGACCCCGGTCAAAATTCTTCGCAAAGTCCTCCACAAAGTAACCACAATTGTTGTTACGAGTGTGGTGATTCGTTAGATGGAATCTTTTGTCAACGATGCACTTGTAAGTATTGTGGGAAAGGTGCTCATATTGGTTATAATTGTCCACCAAAAGCTCCGATTATCTCTAATCCAGAACAATGCAATCAAACCATTGATGAGCTCCCACAGACTTTGCCAAGTGTTCATCCGACATGCAATTCTAGAGGATAAGATTATTCACTTTATGATTCCAACACCCTAATTCTGTTGATGATTCTCCTAACGTTTTTAACCCACCTCCACAAACTTCTATGTATTCTCTTGTGAATTTTGCGGGAACAATGCTCGTTATGGTCACTATTGTACACATCAAGTTCCGTTTATCTATCCGGAACCGTGTTACAATCAAGACTTTAATTTCCCGCAAGATTTTCATGATTTTCAACAACAATATCTTTGTTGTGAAAATTGCGGGGGTCCTCATGAAACTTTTCAATGTCAACCAATGAATGAAGATTATTATGAGCAAAATTCTTGCTATGATCCTAATTCTTTTGGTTTTGACCAATTTCAACCCCTGAAATATTACCATTATCATCATCTTAAATGCTCAAAATGGTTTCTCTAATTCAAAAATAAGCTCTATGAAAGCAAATGACATCCATATGTGATAAGGGTTGGTCTCAAATTATGCAAAAGAAGGAAGAGAAATGCGAATTACGGAAGTATAAAGCAGCTTTGATCGATATTGGAAAGATTATCATTTGCTATGATGATGACGAGGACTATACCATTGCAATCACACCCGTTTTATCAACCAAGGAGGCCGTTGACTCTCTCATAATGAAGGATGAGCATTGAACACTATTCCAGCAACGGAATCAGACCAAGTAATAAAGTCTAGTGTCGAGAACCTTGTCAAAATCCCAAGTAAGTTCAAGGGTATTTCTGAAGATACGTGTGATGTGCCCGTTTGTGAAGATCCTTCCACTTTTGATGCTTTAAGCAAACATTCTGAGATTTTATCGATTTTAACAATGAATGTTTTTTTTTTTTCAAGTGATGACGATTCTTATGAGAACATCGAGTACATTGAAGCATCACCTCTCAATTTGGAGATCGTTAGCTTAGAAGAGGTGAATGAAGATCAAGAAGAGAAAGAGTTTGACTTAGAAGATATTTTTCAAATCCAAGATGTTTATTCTTCGTGAGAAAATATTGTTGAACATTAGTCGTCTTGTTAATAATATCGAATCTTTGAAAGATAACCCCACTCCTGATCATGTGCTCGAGTCTCCCTTTTCATCTCCTATTCCCATTGTGGATAGTGATTCGTTCTTTGAGGAGTCTGATACTTCTTTCTCTTATTCGGATAACTCTTTACCTGAATTCGAGACTTTTAGCGATCAAACAGAAGTGACGAGAAGTGGCAGTACCATACTCTGCTAATAACTACCTCGGTATGATTCGTTTTCTTTTTTAGGTTGAGTACGATCAGGGAGGGTTGATTAGCATTGTTATTTCTAATAATTCAAATGATCCTCTTTTGGAACTTCTTGAGTTTGAATCATTTCATTTTGATCCATCATTTCCTCGTCCTCCTCCAGAACCACCGTGATGTTGAAGAGACCGCATGCACCAGTGATATACAATGTTGACTGAACTTAATGAAGATGTCGATTCCTTCACATTTGTCATTCAGACTTTTCTCCCGTTTCTCACTTACCCTGAGGTTTCTCCCTTACTTTCCTCTACCGGGAGTGAAGACACCATTTTTGACCCCGGCATCTCCACTTAGAGTCGGTGGTCTCTCATCGGGATGGAACTTTCATGTGCTTAAATGTTTATCCAAACATTAATGAAAGCCCGATTGAGATTTTCTCTTCCATACACTTTCTCTAAGGACGAATGAATTCGGGGATCGAGTCAAAGCTATGTGACTCGGTTACCAAAAATAAAGCCCTTCGTGGGAGGCACCCCATGCTTATCCATTTTCCTTCTTATTTTTTTGTTGTGATGTGAGGAGGCTTGTACTCTTCCGATCTTTGTGTTTGTTGTTTGCTGTGATTGTTTGCAGGATTCACCCAATTTTTCTGAAGTCTCTCATGTTCGGTGTTTTGTCCCGGTCCACTCGAGCTTCCTAGCCCTTGCTTGCCATTAGTTTGGGGAAATCCGATATCCTAAAAGATTTTTATCGACTAACATTTATCTTTTAGCACACTTGATAAACGGCTAAAGATTTTTGTGATACTTTCTTCATGTTTGAGTTATGCATTCGACCTTTTTGAGTTCTAGTATGGGGTTTTTAAGTCTTAGGCTAGGAAACATTGAGGACAATGTTTGATTTTAGTATGGGGTAGTGTATCTTCGATATGATCTTGCCTACTTTTACCCGTTGTTCTCACGTACCCCGTTTTCCCACCAAAATTTTCAAAAAATATGAAATTTTATAAAATTTTCAAAAATAAAATAAGTGTTTTTGTCACAATTTTGATTTTCTTGCTGGGTAGAATAAGAGTAAATTTTGACCCAATCAAGCGTGTTGACATCTAGCTTGTTCTTTAACTTTTAGGCTAAGCGTTCGCGGAAATTCGCGAAGAACGAAAAATGATAGAGTTAAGTATTAGTGGGATGCTAAACAAGGATTATTTGGAAATCTTAAGAGCTCATGTATGTAACTTGCTGCTTTTTCTCCCATAAGCACCTAACCGGATTAAAAATACGTGCTGTTTTTGAAGATTAAACTTAAATCAACAATTTTTATGTAGAGTATAGCAAAAATTTTAGTCTTAGTTCAAATTTATACTTGAATTTTTCAAAAAGAAGTATTCTTTCATTTAAAATAAATAAATAAATAAATAAATATATATAATAAAAAAATATATAATAATAATAAAAACTGTGGGCTGATAAAAGTTTACTGCCTCTTGCCGGCTCACAACCGATGTGGTAGTCTTC
>BQNB010105351.1:0-23623 GCA_026074375.1 Tanacetum coccineum
TAAAAAATAAAAGGGGAGGTTGGTTGAATTCATAAAAGGTGTTTGTTCTTGATCTTTGTATAAGTTTTCACATGGTATCAGAGTCAGGTTGGCTTTGATACAACTTTTTGTGTTGTGTGATGCAACTATTTTGAGAAAGATGCAAATATGTGATCTATTTAATAAATGCTTTGACTTTGCGTACTTCCAAGCTATCGTGACCAAAACGTTGTTGAGTGGTGGAGCCACAAATACATGACAACTGACACGTGGGTTAATTTTTTTATAACAAAATGTAAGTAAGAAATAAATCCAGCGGCTAAAAATATCATAAGACCGGAAAATAACGGAACGCATTAAAGTCTGTAATGAGAAAGTACAATTTATACTAACAAAATGGAAACTTTTAATGAATGATTAAACTCAAAAAGACTTTTTACTAATAATTACGTGGTTTTTGTATGTTTGAAAATGTTGACGTCCTTGTATGTTGGACTCAAATAATGAAAACATGAAGCCTTTTTTAATTGTTTAAAGTATCTTATGAGCGGACAAACTGAAGAAACCAAACAAAACGAAAATCAAAACCGAATCGAGTCGAAAACAATTAAATCAAACTAATAACCAAACCGAATTTTTCAAACCAAACCGAACCGAACTACGAATTCGGTTATCGAGTTGAATATGAGTTTGGCAGTCTGAGCCAAAAACCGAATTTATATAAAAATATATATTTTTTATATATTTACATATATAAAAAATCAATTAAATTTTATCCTGATATAAAAAATCACTTTTTATGTTTGAATTTTTTTTTGCTAAGTATCTACGTATTTAAAAAATAATAATTTAGATCAACCCAAAAATAGAACAGAATTTAAATTAGGTTTTCGGTTCGGTTCGATTGAAATCTAGTTAGGTTTGGTTCAGTTTTCGGGTTGACCAAGAAAAATGTTAATACAAATAATGTCTAAAAACGTTATTTATATTTTTTGACCTCTCGATGTTTTGATAATAACAAAATGTAAAAATGTTTACGATAAAATTAAACGTTTATAAATTACTAATCGTAAAATTCTATTTCTAAGATTAATCACTTAAGGTATGGATAAACAAATCATTAAACATGATTAGTGATCATAAAAATATTTTTCTTAAACCTTACATTTCAACAAAAGTGTATTTACAAAAATATATACACAAAATATTTATTCATAAAATAAATGTTTTATTAAAACAATAAATTTGAAATCAGATAACACCTTCCCCACTAAAAGACAAAAAAAGAAGCGTATTCTACGGGCGGCCCCCTAATATATTAGAGACCGCCGGGACCGCCAGCAGAGTAATGGCTCTTTTTGTCCCCTATAAATATTGGGTCACCCCATTTGAAAAACAGAACCTCTTGTCATGAATTTTCTCAGATCTACTTTTCTATCTTCTTTCTTTCTTTCTAAAACACATATCTTGATCACTAACATATTTTGATCTTGTTTCAAGTGATTAATTTCATCTTCCTCCCTTCTTCTAATCAAGTGCAAGAGAAGAACAATTATATTCATCTAGAAACGAATTGTTATCAAGTGATCTCTTTCTTCCTCCTCAAGATCACAAATCTTCATTATATTTACTTTGTGTTTTTGTGTAAATTGGATTGTGTGTAGATCCAATAGTGTAAATTGTGTATTTGTGTGAATTGGATTGTGTGTCAATCCAAGGGTATATATCTTGTGAGTGTATAAAGATTTAGTGAACTCTTAGATTGGTTGCAGCTAAAATTAGGACTCGACATCAAGCTTAGTGTCGGAAAAGAAAGTTCATTACATTAGATAGTTTAATTGTGTATTTAGTGAACTCTTAGTTTCTTTCCTTATCTCTATATATTGTTATTGTGTATTTAGTTCATTACATTAGATAGTTTAATTGTGATTCATATTGTTGATTGATTGACATACATCTCGAATTAAACCGTTTTAAAAGCAAAGTTTTAAAACGACCAATTAACCGGTAAACTATTCAACTCCCCTTCTAGTTTCCTAAAATTGGTATCAGGAGCCAAGGTCACTCGAGATTTTTAAAATATACTGTATTTTAAAGCTTAGATCGATCTATGGATTTCGACAAATATCTAGAAGGGCAATCAATGCAATGACAACCACTTTTTGAAATTGATAGTTTTATTTATTGGAAAAATAGATTCGTGACATATGTTAAATCAAAAGATCTAGATCTTTGGCATGTTAATACCGATGGTGATTTTTAACCTATTTTACAAAATCTGGAAACCAAATTAGATGAGATTATCCCTTTTGAAAAACATACCGATGATCTCAAAAGGAGACTTGCAAAAAATAATGAAGCTAAAATGGTTATTTACAATGCTTTGACTAGAAAATAATATAAAAGAATTTTCATGTGTAATACGGCAAAAGAAACTTGGAAAACTTTGTTAATCACCCATTAAGGTAATAGCAAAGTCAAAGATAATAAGATCGACCTTTGGTTCAACAATATGAATAATTCGTCATTTCCAAAGACGAATCTATAGATATTGCTTTTGCTAGATTTAATACTATTAGTACTAGTCTTAAAGCTCTTGATGAAGGTTATTCTAGTAAGAACTACGTGAGGAAGTTTCTTAGGGCTCTACATCCTAAATAGAGAGCAAAGGTCAGGAAATTGAAGAGTCGAAAGACTTAACGTCACTATCTCTTGATGAACTTATCTGGAACCTCAAAGTTCATGAAATGATCATCAAGAAATATTCCGAAATAGTCAAAGCAAAAGTTAAAAGGAAATCTATTACTTTAAAGGCTAAGAAAGAATCTAGTGATGAAGTGTGTTCGACTTCCGGTAATGAAGACGAAGAGTACGCCATGGCGGTAAGAGACTTCAAGAAGTTCTTTAAAAGAAGAGGTAGATTCGTGAGACAACCTCGGAATGACAAAAAGATGTTTCAAAGAAGCCATGATGACAAGAACGGTAAAAGTGATAGAAAATGATTTAGATGCGACGACCCGAATCATCTTATTAGAGAATGTCTAAAACAACCAAAAGATAGCGGTGAAGAAGATGATGAGAAGGTAAAAAATGAAACGTGTCTCGTAGCTCATGCATCAAGTGAGGTATGTTCCGAATCCTCCTACACAAGTGATGAAAATTCATCAATTGATGATTTAGCTTTAGACAATGAATATGATAAATTATGCAAAATGAGTTTAAGGTTTAAAGTTTAATTCATTTGAAGCATCATCTAGTGGAACTAAGAGAATAAAATTTGTGAAAGCTCAGAAAAAGGTAATCTCTGATGGAGGTCCCATAAATACGGGCGGCCGCCAAAATAATTATGGGACCGCCTCCAGCAACGCCTGGATCCGAGAAAAGTGTGTCTTTTCAAAGATCTATTTTGGGTCCTAGACCGTAACAAATAATTGTAAACAAAGTCAAAGTTCTTGTTCTAAGTGACAATTGAATTTAAACACATCAATAAGCCATTGTCAAAACCCGGAGTTGGATTTTCGAAACCAAATTTTAAATCAAAAACTCCACCTCCTAGAAGAGTAAATAATAATTATCCTTGAGTCAAAACACCGCAACCAAAAAGGAACATTGGTCGACAAAATCGACCTCATGGCTTTCCTGTAACTTGGAAAAACTTTCCACATCAAAGTTACATGCCATAGAAAATGTATTCTACATTTTCTCATCTCAACCAATTGCATCAAATGCAAGGGATGATTAGCACTAACAACTTTGACCCAAATGAGATTATTAGGATCAAATGTTTGAGTCATGTACTATATAAATAATAGCCTTGTGAGTGACTTGGAACCCACTATGGATCAAGGATAGTGGATGCTCTAAACACATGATGGGTAACCGAAAGCTCTTCTCTACATACAAGGCATACAATAGAGGTAACGTCATTTTTGGTAGTAATCTTTGCGGTAACATCATTGGCAAAGGTACGATTTCTAATGACTCTCAAAATAGATAATATAGAACATGTTGATAACTTAGGATTTAACTTGTTATGTATAGGACAAATATATGATATTAAGTGTAGAGTAACTTTTTTTAAACATGACAGTGAAATCACTAAGAATGGTAAAGTCATGGGTAGAGGTATTAGGAAGAAAGGCTTATGTGTGATAAAATTAGGAAATAAGCCAAGTGTTCAAATTTGTCTAGCGACGATTGATAAAAAACGCCCCAATGTGCATAGATGATTAGGTCACACAAACATACTCCATATAATCGTTGGCTTCTAAGGAATTAGTTTAGAAACCTTCCAAACTTAAGTTTGATCATACATTTTATGTGATGCTTGCAAAGTAAATAGAAAAACAAGCTCACGCTAGTCAGAAAGCTAAGAATATAGTCTCAACAACTAGATGCTTAGAACTTCTCCATGTGGATCTCTTCGGTCCATCCACCATATGAAGTTACAAAGGAAACCATTATACCCTAGTCATAGTAGATGATAACTCTAGGTATACCTGGACTACATTCCTTAAGGATAAAACCGAAGCCTTCAATCAATTTGAAATATTTAGTAAGAAAATTCAAAACCAATTAAGATATACAATAGTGTCAATAAGAACCGACCACGGTAGAGAATTTGATAATGAGGTGCAATTTGGAGAGTTTTGTAATGCCAATAGTATTACACATAACTTCTCGGCTCCACGCACTCCTTAATCAAACGGCATGGTTGAAAGGATAAATAAAACACTTCAAGAAATGAGTAGGACTATGTTAAATGAGCAATCGTTACCACAAAAGTTTTGGGGTAACGCCGTAGATACTTTAACATACATTCTCAACCGAATTCTTATTAGAGCCATTATAGGAAAAACACCTTATGAGCTCTTGAGAGGTAGGAAACCTACTCTCGACTATTTTAGAGTGTTTGGAAGCAAGTGCTTCATTTTGAACACCAAAGACTACCTTACCAAGTTTGACCCAAAGTAGTAAAGCTTACATCATCCTTAATAAACACAGTAAGAAAATCGAAGAATCACTCTACGTGACATTCGATGAAACTCCTCCACCTTCTAAACATCACCCTTGGTGGATGATGACTTAGATGAAGAGGAAGCCATTAGGGAAACCAAAAAGAAAAACCTAGAAAATGTTGTTGAGGATGAAACACTAGAAATTGACGAAATAGTCAATATTAAGGAATCTAGGAACCATCCATTAGAAAATGTCATAGGAAACCTTACCAAAGAACCTTAGGTTACAGCCCAAAACCAATGTACTTCTTTTGTTTTATATCAACATAGAACCTAAGAATGTGAAATGAAGCTTAGGTGAGAACGTAATAGACGCCATGCAAGAAAGATATTAAATCAATGTTATTGCTAACAACGATTGGGAGTTATTCCACAAACGAAGAATATGAACAATCATAGAATTAAGTGGGTGTTTTAGAAATAAGTTAGACGATAATGGTGTTGTTTCTTAAAAAAAGGCTAGGTTAGTTGCTCAAGGCTACAACCAACAAAATGGGTATATGATTATGATGAAACTGGCCCCGGTTGCTAAACTTGAATCCATTATAATATTATTAGCTTATGCTTGTGACTTAGATTTTAAACTATTCCAAATGGATGTAAAAAGTGCATTCCTGAAAGGTTTTATCAATGAGGAGGTATACGTGGCACAACCTTCGGGATTCATTGATTTTGAAATACCAGATCATGTTTATAAAATAAAGAAAGCTTTATATGGTCTTAAACAAGCACCCAAAGTTTCGTATGATAGATTAAAAGCTTTACTTATTAAACATGAATATAAAATAGGAATGGTAGATAATACTCTTTTTACTAAGAAGAAAAGCTCAAATCACATCATTGTTCAAATATATGTCGATGACATTATATTCAGTTCGACTTGTCAAGAAATGTGTGATGAATTTGCCAAAATCATGCATGACGTGTTCGAGATGAGCATGATGAGTGAACTTAACTTCTTCCTTGGATTACAAATAAAACAAATAAAAGACGGCATCTTCTTTAATCAATCTAAGTATAGTAAATAAATGCTTAAGAAATTTTGTCTAAAAGATTATAAACCAATGAAATCCCCCATGTCCTCCGATACTAAACTCATGAAAGATGAAGAGTGTGAGTCGGTAGATAGTACCAAGTATCGAGGCATGATAAGTAACTTATTATACCTTATGACAAGTAGGCCCGATAACATGTTTAGTGTCTGCCTTTGTGCCCGCTTCCAAGAGGCTCCCAAAACCTCTCATCTTAAAGCAGTTAAGTGTATCTTCCGTTACATTAAAGACACTACTCACTTAGGATTATGGTATCCTAAGGGGACCGGCATAGAAACCGTATTATATGCCGGCTCTGATCATGCGGGAGATTATGTGGACCGAAAGAGCACTAGCGGTATTTGTACGTTCGTGGGATGTTGTTTGAAATCTTGGTTCTCGAAGAAACAAACCGCTCTTGCTATATCCACTACCGAAGCCGAACATGTAAGAGCCGGAACGGCATGTCAACAAGCACTATGGATGAAACAAGCTCTGATCTACTATGACATACGACTCGACGATGTTCCCATCATGTGCGACAACAAAGGCGCGACTGATCTTAGCAAAAACCCGGTGTAACATTCTCGTACCAAACACATCAAAATACGTCACCACTTTCTTCGTGATCATGTCCAAAAAGGACATATCTCAATCAAAAAAGTGTCGTTTGTCGACAACATCGCCGACATTCTTACTAAACCTCTTAAACGTGTATTGTTTAACTATTTACGTCTTTGTTTTGCAATGATGGAACACATTCCATAAATCTTATGAGTCCGCTTATCCTTCTTCTAGTTTCGATTCTAGTCCGTGTTAGTAAAATTTTTGTCAAAAACCTCACTTCATTCGAAGTGCTTTAAGCACTTTTAATTCACAAAATGAAAATTAAAACGTCACTCCTCTTAGTAAAATTTTCGTCAAAAAACAAGTCAAAATCCCTTAACTGAGGGCGCCCCCCCAATATATTTGGGACCGCCAGGAGTTATGGGACCGCCATCAGCAGAACACAATATTAAACACTTAAACAAAAATTTTCAAAACACAAAAACAAACACCTCCTCACCCCTATCTCTAAAGGGGCGCACACTCGTTACCACTAAACGACGAAGCCAGGAGCGGTGGTATTGTCCACGGAGAAACCACCCCAAAGCCAAGTCACTATGGTATCTCCTACTACAGGTATGGCGCTAGCTAAGCTTGTAATTACTGTAGCCCCCCAAAAGCTCATCGCTGCGAACCACGACCCAAAACCTACCAAAACTCAAATTCAATCATTAAAACAACAATTGAAGATCAAATCGACATTAATAATCAATCCTAACATCACAAAGATCATCAATTGTAACTCATTTCATCTATTTTCTTTCAATATGAGTCTAGGGTTCATGATGAACACCAAATATTAAAATTGGGGATTTTCCATTTTTCTTTCATTTTTGTACAATTAGAACTACTAGGATAAAATGTACAACTAATATGCTTCCCGTAGACATAGGATTTGCACATATTAGTGAGTTTGTAAAAAAATTGATTTTGAAACTAAAACCCCAATTTTATTTTCAAATCACTCACGTTAGGAATATAATAAAATTGTTGTTATGCATTGTCAATACAACCTAAAAACATTTTCTAACACATGAATAATGATCGCATGAAAAAATTTTGAGATACATAATTCATATGTATTTATCGACTTGTTTGGTTGAGCAAAATCAAATTAAGGAGCGTTTGGGTTAACTCTTAGGATTTTAATTTTAGGTCGAGTTAATCGTAACTCCACATTTGGTGCATATAGGCACACACTAGACACGAACTTAAAACATCAATACAAGCATAAGCAATTAAAATATGATTTAGTTTGGGTCATTCTAGGTAACAATTCCTCGCAAATTATCAGAAGACTATAAAAATACCAGACACTACATTCCAATGATTTCACACGAATTTCGTACACCCATAAAAGAAAAGCTAAGAAACCTTGAAAATTGCTATATTCATGAGGGTCGGGTGGTTTTTGATAACTTTGCGGATCTAAATTACGTTAGGTCTTTATTCCACTTTGTCGAGTTCAATTGTCTTCTTGTAACAGGGAGGCTATATACTGATGCCCAGTATTGCTGCATTGTAGAAAGGACAAATGCAATGAACTGAATTCTTCTTGCATATGATAAAGTTTTATTATTCTAGCACTTGATTCTATTCTCCACATTCTCAATTAAAAATTTGCAGTCTTTCACCCCCAATCTTTTTGCTAATAATGAAATACCAAGGTACTTCATAGGAAGCTTACCACATTTAAAAGGAAGGAACTGCAATAAATCTCCTTTGTCTCTTTCATTAATGCTACCAAAGAATATAGTGCTTTTGCCGAGATTAGAATGCAACCAAGAAACACTACTAAAATCATCCAATGCCCTTTTCACCACTTTTAGGGAATCAACATCCCCATTACACAAAACCATAAGATCATCAACAAAACATATGTGAGTCAATTTAAGCTCCATGCATCCAATATGATACCTGAACTGATTGCTTTCCTTAATGTTCTTAATCATTATCATATTGAAAACCTCCATGACCAATCTAAAAAGATAAGGAGAAATGGGGTCTCCTTGCCTGAGTCCTCTTTTTCGTTTGAAGTAACCATTAATCTGACCATTGACACATATAAAGAAAGATGGGGTTGTTATGCAGGTCATAATCCAGTGCACCGTGACTTCATATAAACCAACCAACAACATAACTTCTTTAAGGAAATCCCAATTAATGGTATCATAGGCTTTCAGAATGTCAATCTTCATAGCACATCTTTTTGCTCCATTCTTCCTTTTATACCTATTTGAAAGCTCCTGAGTAATTAGAATATTATCTTGAATATTCCTACGAGGGATGAAAACGTGTAAGTGTTTTCCTTCCCTTTGTGTATCACCCATAGATCGAATTTCCAAAGTCACCTAAGTAAGACATGACACTCATCCATGTATACAACGTCAAATAAAACCATGTCTTTGTACTTGCCCATAGAGATTGGAACTTCACATTGTTTAGTTACCCGCACTTCACCTACGGCTTTAATATAACCGTTGTTGTACGGTGTCGGATGTTTCCGTGGTGCTAACTTGAGACGACTAACGATATCTCGTGAGATGATATTCTCACTACTTCAGCCATCAATGATGACGTTTAGGGCATCTTTATTGATTCTACACCGTGTTCGAAAGATGTTATGTCGTTGGGTGTCTTCACTTTGTTTATGAGTGGTGAGCATTAATCTACGAACAACATAAGAATAAGCTTCCTGTTCGTCATCCTCTTCCTCATCAAGAACATGTTCGGGTCGGATGAAACATTCTTCATTCTCAGATTCTTTCTTCGTATAATTCACCTCGTTCTGTGACATTAACAGCTTTCGCTCGACATTGGTTAGAAGTATGGCCTGTTTTTTGGCATTTAAAACACTTATAACCAATGGGCCGGGCATACTGATTTGACGGTTTCTTTTTGGCATTTGAAGTACTTGCATATGTCGACTTATTCTTCTCAGTATTTGCTTCATTGGAATTCATACCTGATTGATTCAAACTTCGGTTTAAATCAGGTATACTTCTGAATTGAGTTATTCTTTCTTTTACTAATTGCATGTTTCAATGCCATCTGTACAACTTCATTAAGAGTCCAAGTTGTTTGGAGAGATATAATGGCTTGAATATCATAACGAAGACCATTGTTGAACATCGCAACTTGTTGTGCATCAGACTCGCTTAACTGATTTCGCGATGCAAGTCTCATGAATTCTTCAGCATAATATTCTGATACGGTTCGAGAATATTGGCGACAATTCTCATATAGTGAATACAGTGTCTTCTCGTAATCAACGGGAAGAAAACGCGCAAACAACGTGTTTGAAGGTTGTCCCACCAAGATGAGTTGGCTCCTCTCAACTTGTAAGCAACATACATGACTTGGGAGTCTTCTGGAAAGTCCATGAGTTCAAAATACTTTTTTGGTAGGGATACATTTTCCAGGTAGGGAGACATTTTTCCGTGTAGGGAGACATTTTACCCGTGGTCACATACCAAACTGTTACTTGGTTTGACCAACCGGGAATAGGAGTTTAGATCAACATAGACCCATTATTTGTCATAGATCTAATGAATCAATCTCAACCATCTATTTTTTCTTCAAAAATAAAAAACCTACTTTGCACCTCTTTTTTAAAAATAAAATATCTTACAAACGGTAAATCGTCACACGACAAAAAATACACCATCGCGACGAGTATTTTTTTATCTTTCAGTAGACGGGTGACACGATATACTTTCGAGGAACTTTTTTTCGATATTTGTTTTCAGTCACGAATTGCGAAAATCATATATGATTCGTATAACGAATCATATATGATTTCATAAAATCATATATGATTTCATAAAATCATATATGATTTGTGATTCCGACGAACTTTATTTTAATTTTGTTTCAGTCACGAATTGCGAAAATCATATATGATTCGTATGACGAATCATATATGCTTTCATAAAATCATATATTATTTCATAAATCATAAAAAAAAGTTCGTCGAAAGTACATAGTGTCGCCCCTCTATAGAAAGATAATTTAATTCTCGTCGCGATGATATGTTTTGTTTTGCTTAACGATTAACAGTGTTTGAGATATTTAATTTTTTAAAAATAGGTGGAAAGTGGTTTTTTTTATTTTTGATTAAAAAATGAGTGGTTATGATTGATTCATTGGGTCTATAACTAATATTGGGTCTATATTGAACTTTTGGCCCGGGAATAGTACTCATATCAGAGTCGAGGAGCATGAATTGAGACGCTGTGTTTGTTCCTAGATTTGTAGGTGGAAGTTCAAAACTCGGATTCTGAAGTTTAACTGCTTAGCAAAAAAAACAGAGGAAAAGACTACTGAGTTTAACAAAGCACAAGAATACGATAATAATATGTATCATGGAAACGCACCTATAGAAGACACCAACGAGGCCGAAAGAAAACATAAGATGATGACAACCGTGAGAGCCATTGTTGAGATTATAATGCGTTTACTAAGAATACTAACGAGTTATATATAGATTCAAAAATAACAAGAGTTTACTTATGACTCTCGACGAAATAACGGAACACATTACAGATTGATGCATAGTCAACTTGATACATGTTATATGTGAATATTGTCTAATAGATTATTGTATAAAGCTAGTTGATGTTCTAAGTTCTATACAAGGTAAAACTCCAAGCGGTTTGAGAGTCAACTTGTGGCATGTTATATATGGACCATTTTCTACCAAGAATAATAACTTATTTGCATTTTTGATAAACTTGTTGTGTCATTTTAGCATGTCAGCTTATTGACGAGGTAAAACTCCGTATAAGTTGTAGCCGTTTCATTACAAAACACCCCCTAAATAGCTTTGGAATAAAACAGTTTACAAGACTTCCCACTATATAAAAAAATAAAAATTTGGACAAATTAAAACCTGTTCTCCTTCAAACTAACTTTATTTAGTTTACCAATACGACCCGTATATAGCCAAAACCAAACGGGTCCAAAATTGCGAAAAAGGTCAATGTATTCTTCAAAACTTACATAAACAAAGACATTTATGTCCGTATCAGTTATCAATTCAATTTCTTTGCATAATAGCTTCATGATCAAGGAAAAAACGTGATTTCAATTTAGCAAATAAGACTGAATAGTGCTCGCGCGTTGCAGTGAGGCTATTTTATTTTTATTTTTTTGAACGGTGGATTTTATTGAAACAAAAAGACTAGCAAGAAGCTAGAAATTACAAAGTAACAAGATGCGGATTTTTAAGCCAATCTACCCAACTAAAAGACTTCTTACATCTATGATTACACCAAATGAAGGATCGGGTGACTACCTCCTGAAATATAAGCTCCTTCGAAGGACAAGCCGAACCAAAAATGCTATTGTTACGGAAATTCCAAATGTACCACTACAAGACATAACAAACGCATTCGAACAACTCTTTATGTTTAGAATCAAGACGGATACTCAACAACCATTCTAACCATTCATCATAAGAGGAAACCATCACGACATCAATCTCCCACCGAAGCAAAACCTTGCGAAATATCTCTCTAGATATAGGGCAAGTAAAGAAAATATGGCTAGATGATTCCACATTCTTTTCGCCTAAAGGACATAGAATCGACTCAATATCAATGCCTCTTTTAGAGATGTCCAACCGAGTAGGTAAGATGTCCAACTTAACTTTCCAAGCGTGAATATTGACTTTAATAGGCACGGCTTTTATCTAATGGGTTTTGGAAGAGACCACCGGTAACGAGTTTGCGTCAAGGAGATTCCTAACCGAAGTGACTGTAAACTCGCCACAACCTTCTAAAGACCATCTCCATCTATCGTTCAAATCGAAAAGAGTAATTCCCTCCATAATCTTCACGAGCTGAATATATTGAAGCTCTTCTGCTCTAGCTCTTGGAGCTCTACGAAACGAACACAGAAGATCATCATGAGATAACTATACGTGAATCATCGAGCACTAGTAAATGAGGATGTATTCAATTCGTGCAAAAATTTCTAGCAAATGTTAAGACAACAACTTTGTTGGTTGTGGTTGGCCCAGTAGAAGGTGAAAATAATCAATAGCTAACTAATTACCAATGAAGGTTATCGGATATGACTTGAAGTCATGTGATCACTTTCAAAAGAAGATTATTCGACCCTATGCCTAGGTTGCACGAATACCTCCTTAGGATAAACCAAGTGCTTGTTCTTGTTTTTTGGCAAAAATCAAGAACCTTTTGCTTCTAAGTATTTATATTTTCTATGTATTTTTTTATGCAATTGTGATCCCAATTTATATGGGATTTACTCAAACCCTAGTAAATAGAAATTATGAGAGATTAATGGACTCATTAATATCTTTCATATTAGTGGTTACATCACCAAATTAAATGTGATCATTTAATGCAGTCAAATCTGCCATTTGAATATGTCAAATTTGTTATAAATATTTAATGTTCAAACCTGCCATTTAATGTTGTCAAACATGCCACTTAAATATTTGTAACAACTTTGCTTCCCGTCGGCTATTTTATGGCGGCTGCGCGTTAGGGCGAAGCATTTTAATTCGCGTACACGTGTTTGAACAATGTTGGGTAACCTTATCTTTTGTGTTACGGAAATTCAGTTATTATTGTTTAGTGTGACCTTTTTTATTAGCAATAGATGTTTGATTTAAATGGGCCTTGGTCCAAGTGCAAGCAAATGCCTCTGTAAGAACAAATGGGCTAAGAGTAAAAAAAGAGCTCAAAATGACATAAAATTATGTCGTTCTAAATGACGTTTAGTATATAGTTTAATAGTGATAGTAATAGTAATATGTTTAAATTTTTTTTGGTTGTTACTGTAATATTTTTTATTTTATTTAAATAAAAAAATAAATTGAAATGAAGAAAATAAAATTATTGTTGGTAGTAAAGTTGGTTGTGAAAAGAGAAACATTATGTGACGTTAAGGTTGCAGTGATGAAGTTTCTTATTACCACTACTCTTATCACGAGCCTCAAGGTGTCTTTGGTTACCACTACTCCTTGCCAACTAATACCTCTTGTACACCCGAACCCAGCAACCATGTTTAGGACTTCTGTCAACGAGTCAAAATAATGACTTCCTTTCTCTAGGCCCCTTCTTGAAAACATAGCTACACCAGGTGGATGAAACACCAAAGATTTCTTTGACTTTTCCGAGCTATAGTTTGTGGGCTGCTCATAGTGCCATACTTTGGCCTTAAGACGAGGCCACACACCATCCCACAAGACCTCACCCAACTTAGCTTCTTGAAAATTACGGGCACCACCCTGGGCATGCCATGCAGATAAGCTCGAGTTTCCATTATTGTTCACCTCTAGGCACATATCTACGTCCACCGTATCCACCTCCACCTCCACCTCCACCTCCACCTCCATCTTCACCTCCACCTCCACCTCCACCTCCACCGCCACCTCCACCTCCACCTCCACCTCCACCTCCACCTCCACCGCCACCGCCATCGCCATCGCCATCGCTATCGCCATCATCCTGACTAACGAAACGAACTCGCAAAACAACCAAAGGCTATTAGAATAAGAAAGATCCCACCATGGCGCCAACTGAATTAACTCCCATGAACGAAACCGAACACCCGAGGCATCATACCAAAAAGCGATCTAACCGGCATCCTTTGTTTGTCTCGATAAGGCATTATGAAGAAGAATAGCTTCTTTAACGTTGCCATAATAACTCCAAATCTGAAGATCGCTAGGAAAATAATCTTTCCACGAACGTAGTTGCGCGAGAGAGAACAACCCGTGTATATTTCCATTGGGGTCTCTATAGCTCCATCGTTTATCAGAATCTATCTCGTCACTAGTTAGAGGACCAATATAATCAATCCACGAAGAACCAGACTCAACAGCAATATTTAAATCATTACCCGGGGGTGTAGATGGAGGCGCAATGATGGAGTCTTTTTCAGGAGCAATAACTGGCGTAACATCCTCATTATCATCAGTGGTAACATTACCACAATCACCCTGAGAATGAACTCCAAGAATCTCACCAGCATCATCTTCCAAATTCTTTTCCATGCAATCCTTAATACACCCATCATTATACAAGACCGAATCATCACGAATCTCGCCTTCTTCAAAGGAGTCCACAAGATCACTTTCCACCCCACGAACATCCTCCTCTCGCAAAACCCGACTAGAAGGCGACACCGAATCATTGTTAACATTCTTAGGGGAATCTGAATCACAACTATCGACATCCAAATGCTCCTCATTTTCCAAACTTTCATCCAAACTAGGACCCTCTGCATCCTTCCTTTCCAGAGGATTAGACTCGGAATTGACCTCCATCGATTCAATATTGGGCGCCCAATATGCAAACTCAGTAGCGATAATACGATAAGTCCGATTACGATATGAAACTATAAAGGACTCTATCACACGATGTAAAGACTCTGTAAGGACACAAACCTTCCCATGAGACATTGGTCCATCACTTACCATATCCGTAAACACGCTGCTTCCCCACCGACCACCCAACTTCTTATAAACCTCTGGAGCCCATGATGCCAATGGCAGACCCACCAGGTCTATCCAAACACATCTTTCATCTGGAATAAAATCGTGAGAAACATCTTTGAACTCCAAAAATATCTCTTTTAACGCCTTTGAAGTCTTGACGCTTTCCACTTGATCCATAGAGTCGAATTCCAACCAAACCCAACGTCCCCCAACATATCTAAGACCAACATCATCGAATCCCTCAGAAGACATATGTTTTAGAAGCTCTGAAATGACACTTAAATCTTTAACTTTAGCAAGAATACTACGCTCCATACCATCCAAATCAATACAATCGTCTACCGAGATAGACATCACCGCTTCATTACCCGCTTCCTTATATACCTTGTTACAATCCGACACCCCCACAGATTCTGCTCCAGCATTACTTGTACCGTATTTGCCCGACATGTCCACTGATTTGTTGCCCAGGACCGCTTTAGCATACGAGTTAAAAGACTGAAAAACATTTTCGTTGATACTAACAGATTGAGAGTTCGAACCTACACTGGGTTTGCCGTCCCCAGAACGTTCCACAGGTCTATTATAAGTTCGACCATACTTCGCCACATCGGCAAATAAATGAAAACCACCCATCCATGCCGTTCTTAGATTGGAAACTAACTGATTGATATCATTAACGTTTATAAAACGTACAAAACCAAATCGATGACCCGATTTGGATCTCTTTGCAGCTATGTAGACATCGATCACCACACCCCATTTGTTACAAATATCCCAAAGATCTTGGACCGACGCATTCCATGGGATATTAGAAATAAAGATTGATGAAAACGACTTATGTTCCTCACGAAAATTAGGATGGGATTTGTTGGGAATACCTTTGTTACGTTGCTCTTGACGACGATTATTATCGAGATGATCGTTCCTTTTGCTTTCTGAATAATTATTAGATCGGTGACCTGTGCCAATTGCCATCGTTATTTAACAACAGAATAGCCAAGATCCGAAAATAGGATTGAAAACGCCTATCATCAAATAAAAATATGTGTAACCAACGGTGATGGTTGTTGGCGGTGGTAATTCACGTGTGATGATTTAGGTAACTTTGCAAACAAACAACAATATGTAAGATCTTATTATTAATTTATTTGGATGGAGGCGATGGTGGAGCAGGTGGTTACACGACAACATCTAATCTTGGTTCGAAATTGGTAGGTTCGCATTTGGATCTGGGATTTAGGTTGAATCGTTTGTTGATTGGTGATTTTGATGGAGGCGATCACATTTTAATATGTAAATCGTTGATCTTCAAATTTTTTATTGTGTATTGTTTTTGGTCATTTAATTTGTATACTATTGAAATTGAAACTCTATTGTAGCTAGCCAATATTTTACGTGATGAAGTTTCTTATGGTGACTCCTTATTACCACTACTCTTATCACGAGCCTCAAGGTGTCTTTGGTTACCACTACTCCTTGCCAACTAATACCTCTTGTACACCCGAACGGCGACTCATTAAGCTTGAAGATCAAGTTAATTACTTGTTTAAAACCCGACACCGCCAAAAGCTAACCCAACACAACTCCCTCAAGCATATGCTAATGTAGTCTCTTTAAATCAACGAGCATCAAACTCGTTCGAGCAACCCAAACCAAACCCATTCATTTTTCAAAAACATGCTTCTCCGGAACCCTAACAATGAATATTCGATCCTTGTTTAATAGAGTCGATGTTTCAGCATACAATTTAATATCAAACTTTTGATGCTAAATCAACCTTTTAGAATTTCTAATTTATCATACTTGATAAAGTTTTCAAAGACGTATTTCACTTGTAAATTTTTTTTGACCAAAAGACTTCGATCAACTCAAATTATTATCATCCTTATAACACGAACATATCCAATGAGACGCTTCTAATACTGCAGTTTCACCGATATATGCCATAACTTTTTTTATATGTGGGCTAAAATTACCGTCCTAAACTATGCCATATCTTTTTAAGAAAAAAGCAAATGCAAATGCAAATGAAAGAATAATTTTTAACTCTTTTATTACCCCTCAACACTTATTTTCAACACTGTCCCAAATATTCTACAAGTTCCTAAAAACGAGTAAAGGGAAGATAAATAAATGGGTAAATTACACCGTTCATCCTTATGGTTATGCCCGATTGTGGATTCAGTCCCTAGATAACGGGGGTCGATGTCGTTAGTCTTTTTTTGTCAGTGTTGTTACACATTTGGTCCCTCGAGCCATGTTGTACATAACGGGTGTTACTTTGACTTTTCAAAGATGGGCAATTTAGTACTTTCAAATTTTTTGTTTTTTCACCATTGGTCCCTAACTCGAAAATCTCAACGGGTGTTTTACTATTAGGTTTTTTTGTCGTTTTCCACTTGCACGTTTAGTCCCTAAATAGTCTTTTTATCGTGACCAAAACGTTGTTGAGTGGCGGAGCCATAAATACTTGACAACTCACACGTGGGTCAATT
The DNA here is from genome assembly GCA_026074375.1 of Tanacetum coccineum. Lineage (NCBI taxonomy): Eukaryota > Viridiplantae > Streptophyta > Magnoliopsida > Asterales > Asteraceae > Tanacetum > Tanacetum coccineum. The sequence continues at coordinate 17,603 of BQNB010105351.1, forward strand.
TTTTTTAACAAAAGGTAAGTAAGAAAATAAATCCAGCGGCTAAAAATATCATAAGACCGGAAAATAACGGAACAAGTTAAAGTCCGTAATGAGAAAGTACAATTTATACTAACAAAATGGAAACTTTTAATGAAAGATTAAACTCAAAAAGACTTTTTACTAATAATTACGTGGTTTTTGTATGTTCGGAAATGTTTATGTCCTTGTATGTTGGACTCAAATAATGATAATATAAAGCATTTTTGAATTGTTTAAAGTCTTTTATGTTCGTAGGGGAGAGCAGACAAACTGAAAAAACCAAACAAAACGAAAATCAAAACCGAATCGAGTCAAAAATAATTAAATCAAACTAATAACCGAACCGAATTTGTCAAACCAAACCGAAGCGAACTACGAATTCGGTTCTTGAGTTGAATATGAGTTTGGCAGTCTGAACCAAAAACTGAATTTATATAAAAATATATATTTCTTATATTTTTATATATATAAAAAATCAATTAAATTTTATCCTGATATAGAAAATCACTTTTTATGTTTGAAATATTTTTTTTTGCTAAGTATCTACGTATTTAAAAAATAATAATTTAGATCAACCCGAAAATCGAACCGAATTTAAATTCGGTTTTCGGTTCAGTTCGATTGAAATCTAGTTAGGTTTGGTTCAGTTTTTGGGTTGACCAAGAAAAATGTTAATACAAATAATGTCTAAAAACGTTATTTATATTTTCCGACCTCTCGATGTTTTGATAATAACAAAATGTAAAAAGGTTTACGATAGAATTAAACGTTTATAAATTACTAATCGTAAAATTATATTTCTAAGATTAATCACTTAAGGTATGGATAAACAAATCATTAAACATGATTAGTGATCATAAAAATATTTTTCATAAACCTTAGTGATCATAAAAATATTTTTAATAAACCTTACATTTCTACAAAAGCGTATTTATAAAAATATATACACAAAATATTTATTCATAAAAGAAATGTTTTATTAAAACAATAAATAAATCAGATTTTTTCTCTACAAAATGGAAGGTTCCAAAACAGATAACACCTTCCCCACTAAAAGACAAAAAGAGAAGCATACTCTACGGGCGACCCCCTAATATATTAGAGACTGTTGGGACCGCCAGCAGAGTAACGACTCTTTTTGTCCCCTATAAATATTGGGTCACCCCATTTGAAAAACAGAACCTCTTGTCATGAATTTTCTCAGATCTACTTTTCTATCTTCTTTCTTTCTAAAACACATATCTTGATCACTAACATATTTTGATCTTGTTTCAAGTGATTAATTTCATCTTCCTCCCTTCTTCTAATCAAGTGCAAGAGAAGAACAATTATATTCATCTAGAAACGAATTGTTATCAAGTGATCTCTTTCTTCCTCCTCAAGATCACAAATCTTCATTATATTTACTTTGTGTTGTTGTGTAAATTGGATTGTGTGTAGATCCAATAGTGTTAATTGTGTATTTGTGTGAATTGGATTGTGTGTCAATCCAAGGGTATATATCTTGTGAGTGTATAAAGACTTAGTGAACTCTTAGATTGGTTGTACCTAAAATTAGAACTCGACATTAAGCTTAGTGTCGGAAAAGAAAATAAGCGACGTGTAAACGGTTTTCTCCGCCTAAAAGGAGCTTGTTGACATAGTGAAATCTCGAGTGAAGTACTCGGGGGGTGGAGTAGGACGAAGAGGAGCTTCGTAGCCGAACCACTATAAATTTTGGTGTCTTGGTTTGATCGTTTCTTTCCTTATCTCTATATATTGTTATTGTGTGTTTAGTTCATTACATTAGATAGTTTAATTGTGATTCATATTGTTGATTGATTGACATACATCTCGAATTAAACTGTTTTATAAGCAAAGTTTTAAAACGACCAATTAACCGGTAAACTATTCAACTCCCCTTCTAGTTTCCTACAATTGGTATCAGGAGCCAAGGTCACTCGAGATTTTTAAAATATACTGTATTTTAAAGCTTGGATCGATCTATGGATTCCGACAAATATCTAGAAGGGCAATCAATGCAATGACAACAACTTTTTGAAATTGATAGTTTTATTTATTGGAAAAATAGATTCGTGACATATGTTAAATCAAAAGATCTAGATCTTTGGCATTTTAATACCGATGGTGATTTTTAACCTATTTTACAAAATCTGGAAACCAAATTAGATGAGATTATCCCTTTTGAAAAACAAACCGATGATCTCAAAAGGAAACTTGCGAAAAATAATGAAGCTAGTTATTTACAATGCTTTGACTAGAAAATAATATGAAAGAATTTTCATGTGTAATACGGCAAAAGAAACTTGGAAAACTTTGTTAATCACCCATTAAGGTAATAGCAAAGTCAAAGATAATAAGATCGACCTTTGGTTCAACAATATGAACAATTCGTCATTTCCAAAGACGAATCTATAGATAGTGCTTTTGCTAGATTTAATACTATTAGTACTAGTCTTAAAGCTCTTGATGAAGATTATTCTAGTAAGAACTACGTGAGGAAGTTTCTTAGGGCTCTACATCCTAAATAGAGAGCAAAGGTCAGGCAATTGAAGAGTCGAAAGACTTAACGTCACTATCTCTTGATGAACTTATCTGGAACCTCAAAGTTCATGAAATGATCATCAAGAAATATTCCGAAATAGTCAAAGCAAAAGTTAAAAGGAAATCTATTGCTTTAAAGGCTAAGAAAGAATCTAGTGATGAAGTGTGTTCGACTTCCGGTAATGAAGACGAAGAGTACGCCATGGCGGTAAGAGACTTCAAGAAGTTCTTTAAAAGAAGATGTAGATTCGTGAGACAACCTCGGAATGACAAAAAGATGTTTCAAAGAAGCCGTGATTTAGATGCGACGACCCGAATCATCTTATTAGAGAATGTCCAAAACAACCAAAAGATAGCGGTGAAGAAGATGATGAGAAGGTAAAAAATGAAACGTGTCTCGTAGCTCATGCATCAAGTGAGGTATGTTCCGAATCCTCCTACACAAGTGATGAAAATTCATCAATTGATGATTTAGCTTTAGACAATGAATATGATAAATTATGCAAAATGAGTTTAAGGTTTAAAGTTTAATTCATTTGAAGCATCATCTAGTGGAACTAAGAGAATAAAATTTGTAAAAGCTCAGAAAAAGGTAATCTCTGATGGAGGTCCCATAAATACGGGCGGCCCCCAAAATAATTATGGGACCGCCACCAGCAACGCCTGGATCCGAGAAAAGTGTGTCTTTTCAAAGATCTATTTTGGGTCCTAGACCAAAACAAATAATTGTAAACAAAGTCAAAGTTCTTGTTGCTAGTGACAATGAAGTTAAACAATTCTATAAGCCATTGTCAAAACCCGGAGTTGGATTTTCGAAACCAAATTTTAAATCAAAAACTCCACCTCCTAGAAGAGTAAATAATAATTATCCTTGAGTCAAAACACCGCAACCAAAAAGGAACATTGGTCGACAAAATCGACCTCATGGCTTTCCTGTAACTTGGAAAAACTTTCCACATCAAAGTTACATGCCATAGAAAATGTATTCTCCATTTTCTCATCTCAACCAATTGCATCAAATGCAAGGGATGATTAGCACTAACAACTTTGGATCCATGAGATATTAGGGATCAAATGTTTGAGTCATTGTACTATATAAATAGATATGCCTTGGAGTTGACTTGGAACCCGACGAATGGATCAAGGATAGTGGATGCTCTAAACACATGACAGGTAACCGAAAGCTCTTCTCTACATACAAGGCATACAATAGAGGTAACGTGATTTTTGGTAGTAATCTTTGCGGTAACATCATTGGCAAAGGTACGATTTCTAATGACTCTCTCAAAATAGATAATATAGAACATGTTGATAACTTAGGATTTAACTTGTTATGTATAGGACAAATATATGATATTAAGTGTAGAGTAACTTTTTTTAAACATGATAGTGAAATCACTAAGAATGGTAAAGTCATGGGTAGAGGTATTAGGAAGAAAGGCTTATGTGTGATGAAATTAGGAAATAAGCCAAGTGTTCAAATTTGTCTAGCGACGATTGATGAAAACTCCACATTGTGGCATAGGAGATTAGGTCACACAAACATGCGTCTCATTTAATCGTTGGCTTCTAAGGAATTAGTTAGAAACCTTCCTAAGCTTAAGTTTGATCAACATTTTTGTGATGCTTGCAAAATAGAAAAACAAGCTCACGCTAGTCAGAAAGCTAAGAATATAGTCTCAACAACTAGATGCTTAGAACTTCTCCATGTGGATCTCTTCGGTCCATCCACCATATGAAGTTACAGAGGAAACCGTTATACCCTAGTCATAGTAGATGATTACTCTAGGTATACCTGGACTAGATTCCTTAAGGATAAAACCAAAGTCTTCAATCAATTTGAAATATTTAGTAAGAAAATTCAAAACCAATTAAGATATACAATAGTGTCAATAAGAACCGACCACGGTAGAGAATTTGATAATGAGGTGCAATTTGGAGAGTTTTGTAATGCCAATGGTATTACACATAACTTCTCGGCTCCACGCACTCCTTAAAAATATATACACAAAATATTTATTCATAAAAGAAATGTTTTATTAAAACAATAAATAAATCATATTTTTCTCTACAAAATGGAAGGTTCCAAAACAGATAACACCTTCCCCACTAAAATACAAAAAGAGAAGCATACTCTACGGGCGGCCCCCTAATATATTAGAGACTGTTGGGACCGCCAGCAGAGTAACGACTCTTTTTGTCCCCTATAAATATTGGGCCACCCCATTTGAAAAACAGAACCTCTTGCCATGAATTTTCTCAGATCTACTTTTCTCCCTTCTTTCTTTCTTTCTAAAACACATATCTTGATCACTAACATATATTGATCTTGTTTCAAGTGATTAATTCCCTCTTCCTCTCTTCTTCTAATCAAGTGCAAGAGAAGAACAATTATATTCATCTAGAAACGAATTGTTATCAAGTGATCTCTTTCTTCCTCCTCAAGATCACAAATCTTCATTATATTTACTTTGTGTTGTTGTGTAAATTGGATTGTGTGTAGATCGAATAGTGTAAATTGTGTATTTGTGTGAATTGGATTGTGTGTCAATCCAAAGGTATATATCTTGTGAGTGTATAAAGAATTAGTGAACTCTTAAATTGGTTCTAGCTAAGATTAGGACTCGACATCAAGCTTAGTATCAGAAAAGAAAGTAAGCGACGTGTAAACAGTTTTCTCCGCCTAAAAGGAGCTTGTTGACATAGTGAAATCTCGAGTGAAGTACTCGGGGGGTGGAGTAGGACGAAGAGGTGCTTCGTAGCCGAACCACTATAAATCTTGGTGTATTGGTTTGATCGTTTCTTTCCTTATTCAAGAATGTCCAAAACCACCAAAAGATAAGAACCAAAAAGCTTTCGTCGGAGGCTCTTGAAACGATAGCGGTGAAGAAGATGATGAGAAGGTAAAAAACAAAACGTGTCTCGTAGCTCATGCATCAAGTGAGGTATGTTCCGAATCCTCCTACTTTAGTGATAAAAATTCATCAATTAATGATTTAGCTTTAGACAATGAATATGATAAATTATGCAAAATGAGTTTAAAGATAATCACTAAGAACAAAAGGTTAAAAGCTACTAGAAATAATCTAGAAAATGAGCTTAGAGAATTAAAAGTAAATTGTCCACACTCGAGAAAAATAAGGGAGTTGATTTCGATTATGCAAAGTGTCATACACTTAAAATTGAGAATGAAAAACTCAAAGAAGAATCTACTAGATTAAACAGATTTGAAAAGAGTACACATTGTTTAAATGAAATGTTAAGTAATCAAAAACCCTCCAGTGATAAATTAGGTTTAAGGTTTAATTCATTTGAAGCATCATCTAGTGGAACTAAGGGAATAAATTTTGTGAAAGCTCAAAGGTAATCTCTGATGGAGGTCCCATAAATACGGGCGTCCCCCAAAGTGTTTAGGCGGCCCCTAAAATAATTATGGGACCGCCACCAGCAACGCCTGGA
>BQNB010105352.1:7296-23623 GCA_026074375.1 Tanacetum coccineum
CTGTAAAAATGTCACGTCAGTCAGAAGATAAAAGGACAGCGTTGGTCCACGTCACCTATACGTCACCAACTCAGTAAGGAAGCGTCGCGGAGAAAGTACATGACCGCGGAAGGCGGCAAATCGTTAGCAATGAACCTGAAGTCTAGCACTGATCACCGCACGCGAAACATGGTCCGCAGGCAATATCATACTAGACTGGGGGGACTTGATGACGTATAATAGGTATACCAAGCCTCCGGGCTTGGGCCACATTGACACTTGGGCTCCTTGGCCCAACTGAGTAGTCATGGGCCGAAACTAAACCCACTCCTGCATTGGTTACGGCCCGGACCCAACAAACGGACGCGGACCTAACTTTAGGGTACTTCCGTCCGCGGAAAGCACACGCGTCCGTACACATGGTTATTGCGGTACCTTGTCTGACAAGGGACCCTCTCCGGCCACTAACGAAACATGCGAAATATTAGGAAACCCTAATATTTCGTTCGCCTATAAAAAGGGACCCTCTGACACAATGAACGGTACGATTTTCTCACTCTATACTCTCATATTTTCTCTCTCTACATGTTTACTTACTTTCACGCCGGAGTCTAACCGTGGGGTCCGTCCCCACGGTAAGGCTAACGGTTTTTATCTGATTGTGCAGGAAATCGTCACTTCTCTTGCTCTAGTACAAAACCCAACGCTCAAATCATCTGGAAGTCTAACCCAACACAGGATTTGAGCCCAGATCTACACCCGACACTTATTTTGTATTAACACATATTATACATTCAAGTTTATAAGCATAACTATGAGGTGTCAATTTGTATCAAAAATCATAAAAATGAGTTTTTATAAAATAATTTGTAAAAGATTTGAGCACATTTAGCTCTTGTATTTATATGGCGATGCATGCCTTTTTCAAAGTTAAATCGACATTAACCTGCTCAAGTTTTCTTTTAATCGGAGAAAATGACAACTGTTTTTTTGTTAAACTTATAGATATGATATATTTAGTTATTTAAATATAAATGAGGTGTAAGGTTTGAAGAATTTCTTTCGTCGCTTTGGGTCTTTTCCAAAAAACAATTCGTATAAATGATCCCGTTTGACCCGTGGCTGTTTTAGCCCGTACCAATTTAAGCCCATACTCGTTCGCAATGGCAGAGTTTAAGATAATTTTGTAAGAAGGCCGAAAGAAAATTCTATGTGTTGTTGGAGGGCCATATCAAAATTTATATTTTTACCATATAAAAATGAATTAAAATTATATTAAATGACAAATTCAAGGGGACACAATTCTTTCATGTTTTTTTTTGGAACGACAATTTGTGGCTACATGGCCCCTAGCCCAGAAGGCGTAACGAGCCCACACAACCAGGTTGGGTCCAGCCCAGAAGGCAATGGCACCCTTCCCTTTACACACGCGGGAGGAAACCCCTATCGCCCTAGCCATATCAAAATTTATATTTTTACCATATAAAAATGAATTAAAATTATATTAAATGACAAATTCAAGGGGACACAACTTTTTCATGTCTCTGAGTCTCTCCATGGCTCCGTTCATGCTCGTGCGAACCCGAACCCGTTTGATTTCGTGGCTCAAGCCTGTCGACCCGTCCGTTTTGTCACCTCCGGCATAACTTCTTGTACTTTTACTAGCTACATATACATATTTTTTTTACAACCGTTTGTTTTTAAAATGGTGAAATATGCTATGTTTATTTTTAGATTATTTAATATTTATGAATTAAAAAGACGGCGAATAAGAAGATTCGAATATTCAAATATTGTAAATAGCATCTTCTTCATCAATCATGACGTGCCAGGTCAGCACCAATAAACCCAAGTTCACACGTTTCAACCAAATCTCCCAACGTTGTTTGACATTGGATTAGGTGATGTTTTTTTTAAATCAAGTGATAGGTTATTAAGACTCTCTATTTATTATTTTATATTCTTTTTGGTTTTTATTTTTTTTATTTTGTTTATATTATAGAACTGTGAAATGAAAACTGCGAAACAAAAAATATAAAGTTTAACAAGTCAAAAGTATTAAACTGTCAAAAAACACGGAACAGATCCTAATAAAACATTATGTTGTATTATAAATTGGGAGAAAAAGGACGAAAAAGTATAAAACATGTACTTTTTCGGTGGGTCAAGGAGTACCAATAGTAGTACCCTTAAATCAAAGTAATTGCTTGATACATCTAAAAAGGGAATTGATTTGCACACTCATTTTTTTTATTGGGACACTCTTTTTTGTGCATTACATGTTTGTACAGCGTGCTTTAACTGCTTGTACAGTTAGTGTCCCAATCAAAAATTTGAGTGTGCAAATCACTAGCCATTTAAAAATTATATTCTAAATTTCATTTTAAAGTTAAAACACGTTTGCTTAACACTTAAAAATTTAAAAAATAAATAATATTATTAGACAAAAATTCTTTACTTACAAAATGGCACAACCATACCGAGGGTTGGTTGATCGGCCTTCGCGCCATCAGGATCTATCCACGCAATGGTGTTTCTTTTTATATTTATTCATATTTGTATTTAGTGAGTTATGTGTGGACCAATGACATCACTTTTACTTATGCCACTACTTTTATATGAGAGAAATGCGTTTTATGTAATGTAATAAATTATGGTGTTATGATGTTATCAGGGGCGGAGCTAGTAGGGCAACCAATAAGCTTTGAGTCACCCCTAATCAACCCATTTCGTTCATTAGTTATTTAGTTTATAAGTTGTAATGTGGGAGGTATTGGGGTTCTCCATGCTAAGAACCGTGGGCTCTTCGAAAAATGGAAATGGAGGTTCCTAATTGAAAAAGACGCCTTGTGGAGAAAAGTGATAAATGGCTTGTATGGTAGTGATGATGGGTTTGATTATATCACGTCTGGAAGAAGTTGCCACGGTATTTGGTGCGAAATTGTTAAGGCTATCTCTAGCATTGAGATTATCAATCCTACTTTTTCCTCCCCGTTTAAGTTAAAAGTGATTAATGGTTCGGATAATCTCTTTTGGAAAGATAGATGGTGTGTGGACGACTCCCGTTTAATGGATCGTTTCCTTAGACTTTTGCTCTTGTGTTGAATCAAAATTGCTCTATAAGAGATCGTTTGATCTTCTCAACCGATTCTTAGACCGGGAATCGGGAATGACGTCACCCCCTCATGCTTGATCCCTCGATGATCTCTTGACCCTCGTGTTAAGCATCAAAGAGTTTATTCTTTTGGAAAATGATTATGATAGATGGATATGGGACAAAGATTGCTTTGGCTCCTTTAAGGTTAACACCCTCACGATTGGGCTGTAAGATATTCTTTTGGCAGACGACCACTTAGGGATTCATCATAAATGGAACTCTTGGGTCCATCGCAAAATTAATTTATGTGTTTGGAGGGCTTCAATCAACATGTTGCTTTCTAGATCTAACATTGCTTCTAGATGAATTACTTTGCCGTTTGAACTGCCCTTTTTGTGATGTCGATGAGGAGATTTGGATCACTGTCTCTTAAAATGTCCCCGAGTTATCTCCATTTGGAGAAAAGTATGGAGCTGGTAGCTCCCCACCCCTATTGTTTTCCCTTTTTTCTCCATTAAAGATACCAGTCTTAACGGGTGTTTCTTTTAATTTTAGATTAAGTGGTAGATTTAAATGTCTAGTTTATTCAATAGAGAGTGGTTTTTGTGAGCCTCTCCAATAAGAGAGAATAAGAGGTTGCGCCCACTTATTAAGTGAGAATAAAGGAAAAAGAAACACCCCCTTAGTTCCTTTGCAAACGTGGGTTGTCCCAAGCGCAACAAGATTATTCATGACGTTTTCGATGTGGTGTTTGGGTGATTTGGAAGTGGAGAAACAAGGTGATATATGCCCCGACTAACCTGAGCGATAAAGTTTTAGATGCATATGTCTTCCCTTCCATTCAAAGATTAGCCAAGTTGTGGATCTCGGCCCGATGCGAGTCCCTCCCGTGCAACTGGAATTGTTGGATCACATGTCCCACATCTCTTTTAAATATGGTCTAGTATATGTGTAGTTGGTTGGTGTTTCATATGCCGCTTGTTTTAGCCGTTTCTTGGTTTCCTTTCTGTTTCCCTTTTCGGAGCCATTTTTTATAAAATCTTAGCTTTTCAAAAAAAGTAATAATTTATAAATCATTTTTCTATTAGTTTCTTAAATTCAGCCTCGTTATTCTATAAGCAGGCTTCCCTTAACAAAAATTCTTGACTCCATCTTTGAGTGTTATAAAAAAAATGCTGATGTAACACAACTTTTGCGCATGAGACCACCCACTGCACCAACTAGGGATGAGCAACGGATCAAAACCGACCCGAACCGAACCGGCAAAACCCGACCCGAAAACCGATTTTGAGAAAAAATAGAACCGAAAACCGAACCGAAGTTAACCTAGCAAAACTGATTTAGATATTTAGGTGTATTTTTCTTGGTTAAACCCGAACTGAATCGAAATTGAACCGAGCAAAACCGAAACCGAAAACAAGAAATATATAAAACTGGTGTTACTATCTATCTGTCTTTGAAATTGAATTTTTTTAATAAATTACGCGGTCACAACACTTTTTATCCCTTTTTCTTTCTTCCTTCTTCGATTTGGAGACTGGCAGATACAGATAGTAAAATTTATTTATTTATTTAAACCCTATTAATTTATTTATTTTTTCACATTTAAATTTAAAAAAAAAATAGTTAGGGAGGATGGAGAGTAGTAATCAGACGACGATGATGACGTCACCGTTAGATTCAATGTTGTTTGAAGCTAGTCGAGCTTTGTGTTCTCCGTTCGCTGTTTTTGTTCAGATCCAGGTTATTTTTTAGATCTGATTTTGTATAATGCTTGTGAATCATGTTAGTTGATTTTAGTTTTAAATTACCTGTTATGTTAGTTAATGTGTTTATTCTATGAATTACTAGATGTTTGTTATGTTAGTTAGGAGGTGTTTGTTTCGGCTTATATGTGGGCTTACGACCTTATTTGATTTCGCCTTATATTTCATAAGCCCTAATTTTCCCGTTACGTAAGTTTATTACGATATAATAAACTTATAAGTCTCAAAATAAGCCGAAAAATTGGAGCTTATGAAATATAAGCGGAAATCAAATAAGCTCGTAAGCCCACATATAAGCCGAAACAAACACCCCCTTAATGTGTATATCCTATGAATTATATCATAGGCTTTTTGTAATTTAAAGTGACGAATAGCCAAGTTTTATATGTTTAAGGTTTAACGCAATTGCTCAAGTTTTGGAGAGGTTTAGGTTATATATCTAGGTGTGAGATAATGTTTTAATTTTCTAGTAATTTAAAGGTTTTGTGTAGAGTGCATATGGATTCAATGGATAGGTGTAATAGTGTGGGACATGCAACATAACACGTAGGTTAGATGTTCAAATTTCACCCCCATGTCCCTTTAGTCAAGGGCGGAACTATTAACCCCTGCCCTCAAAAGTCGTGGCAACTAGTGTAAATACTATACTCGCTTGTTTTAAAATTATAGTCCGTAATTTCATTTTGTGGCAACTAATATTATACTCCCCGTTCCAAAATTATAGTCCTCATATTCATTTTGGATGTCTCAAAATTATAGTCAATTTCTTTTGTCAACCAATTAAAAAAGAGTTTAGTGAGTGAGGGTTATGTTTTTGTGTGTTTTTTGTCGGGTGACAATAATTTCGGTAGAGTGGAGTTAGTTTTAGGGGTAATTAAGTGGAGTAAGCTTAATAGTATTACTTTTTGTTCGTTTCATTATATACGGGTTTATCTTTCTATAGTACATTATTATGTGAAAAATTTATAGTTACGAAGAATTCACTTGATTTTTTCCTGAGTTATAGCATGAATTTTTATCCTTTATTGGTAAAGAGTTGTGCACGATGTGATTTATGAAACCCATCTGAGTAACTTATCAGAATGCTAGGATTAAAGTAGGTTTTTATATTCAATTGCTTGTCAGGATCATTGTTTTTGTTCAAGTCAACAAATAAATGCCATGGTAGAAGATGCACTCTTTAGTTGATGATTTGCTATTCTGCTCTACTTATAGGCAGGCTAGAGCCAATGTGAATAAGTTGGAATTAATAAAGGCGTCCTTAATGAAATTCATTTTGCTATAGAATTACTTTTGGGTTGAACTACGGAATTTGATATTTCAGTGAATGCACATAGTTAAAGTGGTAACGGGAAACTATGTTTTGTTTCCACGTTGTTTAAATTAACCAGTAGCCATAGGATGATGATGGTGGAGTATCCCTTACTGTTCATAAATTATTACTGCATTATTTTCCCAGGGAACGTTTATTTGATATTCGTATTTTATATGACGGTAAGATAATTTGCATAAGGTTATTTGACATGACATTTTCGTACAGGGATATGTAATATGCTTACTTCTGGCTCTTGGGTGGGCTGGTGCCGCTTATGTAAGGTATCAAATTAGCGATAACAGTCTTTCAGTTATGTAGCACTTGCTACAATACCCAATTACATGTATTGAATACGATGACTAAAACCTCGTTAAAAGTTTGATCACGCTGTTTCATCTATTTCAGAAACAGAGAAATAAGACAGATGAAGAAAGCCATGAAGGACGGCAATCACTTTGCTTTTCTTAGTCATGATCTTGATGACCTAGAGCACTCAAAACAGGCCCAGTTGCCAGGGGTCACAGTTGTAATGCCCTTGAAAGGTTTTGGAGAACACAATCTGCACAATTGGAGAACCCAGGTAATATACAAAACGTCTAATGTGTAATTGTTCTACTAGATGGAATGCAAATTTCTCATGGATTGGGCATAAGATTATCGTGGTTGATAACATGTATTGGTACGTGCAGTTAACTTCTCTTTATGGTGGCCCCTTGGAGTTCCTATTTGTCGTCGATAGTACTGAAGACCCAGCTTATCATGCTGTATCTCGGTTACTTCTAGATTTTAATGTAAGTAACATACTGTGCACCACTAACATTTCTCATTAGTTTCTATGTACTTAAAGGTGTCTAAAATTTAAATGATTTTAATTCCATTCATTAAAAGCTTTCCTTTCTAATCTATGAAATGTACTTCCAGAAACCCGTTTAAGCTTTACCTACAGTCTTTCCGTAGGCTCTTCTGTAGTAACTTGACTATCCGTTTTACCCTACATAACCAAATTTAACACAGTGTGATATTTGCTTGAATTTTGTACTTGTCTAGAGCAGTATCTTTATGTCAAACCGAGTGATTAGCAACTTTTTTATTGGTTTTCAAATGACAGTTATTTTACATTTCTTTATCACATAGCGGTTGCTGTAAATGCTTCCGTAAATGATGCCAGCAATAACTAGGCGTTAACACCTTAGGAGTCTATACCTGGCTTTTAGCTTATTCTGTATATATTCTCTTCCTTACTAACTCACACATGTGCAGGATGATGTTGACGCAAGAATAATCATAGCTGGCCCATGCACAACTTGCAGTCAGAAAATTCATAATCAATTGGTATGCTGCTATCTCAATGAGAGTCTTTAATATTCTTTTTGGCGACATTTCATTTTTTCAATTTCGTTAAGGATAGATCTTATTCTGTACGACGGTTTGAATGACAGGTTGGGGTGGAAAATATGCATAAATGCAGCAAGTATGTATTGTTTCTAGATGACGATGTTAGGCTGCATCCAGGATCAGTTGGAGCCCTCACTGCAGAGATGATAAAGAATCCCGAGGTATAATCTTGCTGATGCACATTCGTCCCATCTACTGATAGATGGTACTTAGTTCTTGAATCATAATATGTTCCTTGTTTATTTCGAAATATTACGTTTCTTACCTTGCTTGTTAACTTATGCAGATATTTATTCAAACTGGCTACCCACTTGATCTACCGTCTGGAAGTTTGGGAAGTTACTGTATTTACGAATATCACATGGTAAGCACATCGAAGGACTATCGATTTCCACATGCCTTGTATCTGTGTTTAGAGATGGTTTTGTGATGACTTTAGAGGTGGCAAGATGGACAAGTTGGGTAACGGGTCGAAATGGGTCCTGGTCGAAACGAGTCATATTTTCCAACGAGTCTACGTGAGCTGATTAAGGCAAATTTTCGTTTTTCGTACATTGTTTTCATATAAATAACTAATGCTTGAGTTATCCTTAAAATACAAAAGTATCACCAAAATAATCTAAATCTTTAAATAAAACGATTTAGGAAATTGGATGAATTAAAGTGATTTTGGGAGACGTTTTTTATTTTCATTTAATATCTTGTTGATCGGCTTGATATATACTAAAACCCATATTGACCCATTTTTTTGTGTCTTTGTCTGATTTCTTAACCGTGATACTTTTATAAGTTGTTGAGGTTTATAAGTCATTCTCTTTACAGCCATGTTCAATGGGATTTGCAACTGGTGGAAGGACATTCTTTCTTTGGGGAGGCTGCATGATGGCAAGCAGTTTTCACCCTCGTTTTGACTGTGTTATGTTTGTTATAGAAATTTCACTTTTTTATTGATTTATAAGAACTTTTGTTGGGCAGATGCATGCAGATGATTTCAGAACTGACAAACATGGTGTCGTATCAGGACTTCGTGATGGTGGATACTCCGATGATATGACTCTTGCGGCTATATCTGGTAATCACTTTTTATAGCATGACTTTTGAACTAATCGTATGATATTATTTAAGTTTCACCTGTGATGTGACGGTATTATATTAGTTATATATAAAAGAAATGTTTTATGATTCATGTCTATATATATCTGCAATTGCTCATATTGGTCTTCTATTTCTAGGTGCTCATAAGAGGCTAATCACGTCACCTCCTGTTGCAGTGTTTCCTCATCCTCTTGCCAGTGATCTTACTTTTTCGAGGTCTAAATATACAAAGTAGAACACATGTAGATACTAGAGGTGGCAAAATGGGCAATGTTTGGGTAAAGGTCAAAAACATGCTGAATTGCGTTGTCCTGTTGTCCTGAAACACATAATATATGTTTTTGAATAATCTGACGTAGGGGGTTTTATCTCATCAAAAATATATCTAGGTCGATACTTTGACCTGTTCCCAGTTAGCTAATTGATTTGATTTCACCTGTTTGACTTGTTAGAGATACAACATAACCCGAATCCACCAGTTCATAAGTAAATGGGTTGAAATTGGCACCTCTAGTAGTTAGAGAATAGTGATGTAAAACAAACACCCCAAGGTACTAAAGTTGATCTCTTGTAGGTACTGGAACTATTTGAGAAAACAAACATTTGTCTTGGAGTCCTACACGTCATATGTAAACTATATAATGAACCGGGCGTTATTTTCTGTGCACTGCTACCTTTCTTGGGGATTTGTCTCCCCTTATATCATGGCTATGTTTCATGTAGCGGCAGCACTAAGATTTCATTTCAAAGATAATTCAGCTGAAGAACCTCCTCTCAATCCTAACGGTAAGTCATTTATTTTCCATTTATGAACCGGATATACCTAACATTTGACATTTATAAAGAGAATCAACTGTGTTTGGATGTGCTTCTATTGTTTGAGGTTGTGATAATTAGCTGTTTTAGCCTTTCGAGTGTTTGTGAAAGTTTAATTGTTTTTGCCAGGATTGAGACTCGTTGGCGGCCTGGTCATATGTACCACCATTGAACTACTATCAATGTGGAATTTAACAAGAATAGAAGTTCGGCTATGCAACATGTTGTCTCCCGAGGCACCTCCCCTCTCACTTAGTGCTTATAATTGGAGCCTGGTTAGTATTTATAACTCATCTTTTAAACAAGTGCTCTTTCTTTCACTATTTTGCTACTTCCTTAATACCTGCAAAAGCCAACAGTCGATTTAAGTTTGCAATTATGATGGCTTGTTTTATTGACCCTGCGAGGGTGGGTAAGGGCTAAACACGAGTCTCATTTTTTTTGAACTGTTCAAATTGAACATGCAGGTATTTGTTGCAATGGTGGTGGATAATTTTTTATACCCGATTTCAGCAATCCGCTCACATTTTTCTCAGTCTATCAACTGGTCTGGTATCCGATACCATTTGAGGAATGGGAAGATACACAAGGTGAGATTTATTACACTGTTTTTGATTGTTTCTTTGCAATTTGAAAGTAGTGCTCATATATATTCACATGACCACATTTAAATCCAAGACACTCGTATTTATAACCCTCCTTCCGTATTAGCATCACAAGCTTGTTTTAGTGATAATGAGCATATAAAGAAAGCTGGATCAAGCTCATTACTAAGTTTTGGACAAAATGAAAATGTGTTGGTATTCTTTTTGGATGTTCCTCGCATTTGAACTACAAAACATTTACCAATTTAGTATAATGGGCTGTTTATAAAATTTGCTTTTATGTTGTTAATGTCAGATCGATCGAACAATGGAGAAGGGTAAGAAATTTTCAGATTTAGCCGCCAAGCGTTTATATGCTAGAAAAGGAGCCCAAAGCAAGATCTCCATCCTTAGTTCCTTTTCAAGAAGTTTGGCTCAATGGCGACAACCAAAGAAGTTTGATGTGTAGAAATGAACAGCTTTTTCAGTTAACTTTGTGATTAATCTTATCTGGTTTTGGGAGCAAAGTATACGACCAGGTAATGCAATTCATCCCCATTTATGATTGATTGATCAACACCATCGTCATCGTCCATGAAATAGACATTCTTTTGGTCCATTTGGAAAGAAAACTAAAAAATTTAAAAATTCAATTCAATTGATTGATTCTTCAGCTGTAGCTGTAGTTACATCGTGTCTGGCTTTTGGTTTTTGTAACCTGTAAATTCATTGTTGTGTAATTTAAAGGAATTACTGCTACATCTCAATTCTGATGTAAGACTCGTTTTGTGAAAGGAAAGTGCCAGATATTTGCGTTATGATTTTGCAGAACGAAGTTTTTATTATACCATCCTTCTTGCACGTGTGAAAACGCTTTAGAGGTGGCAATTTGAACCTATTCATGTGAGAATAGGTCAATTTGGGTTAAGTTTTTGCTGATATCGGGTCAAATTCTGAGAATGAGCTCAACTTAAAACTGGGTCAAATGGGTCCAACTGGTCAACCGGGTCATAACCCGCGTAACATGTATGACGTGAGTTGAGTTACAGTTTGAAGGCTCGTTCTGTTCTGTTCTAGTTACATCTGAATTCTGATGTAAGACTCGTTTTGTGTAGATATTTGCTTTATGTTTTTGCAAAACGAAGTTTATATTATACCATCCTTCTTGCACGTGTGAAAACGCTTTAGAGGTGGCAATTAGAACCTATTAATGTGAGAATAGGTCAATTTGGGTTAAGTTTTTGCTGATATCGGGTCAAATTTTGAGAATGAGCTCAACTTAAAACTGGGTCAAATGGGTCCAACTGGTCAACCGGGTCATAACCAGCGTAACATGTATGACCTGAGCCGAGTTACAGTCTGAAGGCTCGTTCTGTTTTTTAAAGATATGGATGCACTTTACATCATTTTAAATATTCTCTTTTCGATTCGAATTTTTAAGGGTTTTTTTCATGTGGAGTTAAGAATATGATCCCTTAGAAACACTGTCACATCTACTAATCAAAAGAGAATAAAATCGTTTTGATATCGAATAAGTTCTTGTTTAAAGCTTTTCGTTCTCTTCGAATTCGGAAATGGGATATTTAACATTACCCACAATGTATTAGCATCTTTGATCTTATTCGGAAATGTGAAGATTTAAACCTTTTGATGAAATGTCTATTACGAGCGTTACCTGGCTCCGGCATGATTGGGTATTGTTGTTCTTTATTTTCAAAAACGTTAAATCTATATTAAGCACACTAATTATCTTTGAAGTTACAAAAATAAACACTTAAGTTTTTTGGACAAGTCAAACTAATCTGTTTTAGTTTGTTTAATAAATTATACGTTTTAGCTTGAAACTTATTTTCACATTTAATCTTTCTCTCCACCGAAAGTTAAATATGCCAAACTTAAAAATAAGCTAAAAGTCTTATGACAAAAAGCATCAATCAAAAGCCTTAATTCCCTCCTTTCTTGTCAAGTTACCATTCTATTCCTTCCTACATTCTACTTAAACATCACTATTAGGACCACAAACCAAATTATCCAAACCAACATTTACGACGAAATGAGTTGTTGCGGAGTCAAGAAACCGAGAACACTCTCCCCTCCAAGAACTCCTCCACCACCAAAAGCCGCGAAGCATGAAACCATTTTGTCAATCCCGAATTGTAAAGTTCATTTAATGGACGAAGGAGAAGCCATAGAACTCGCCACGGGTGACTTTACACTTATTCAGTTGTCTGATGACGACGTTTCACTAGCAACCATAATCAAAATAAATGATAATCTTCAATGGCCATTAACGAAAGACGAGCCTGTAGTGAAGCTTGATCCTCTTCACTACTTGTTCTCTTTGCGCGTTATCAAAGAAGATGACCCTTTGAGTTATGGTGTCACCTTTTCGGAGACCAGCCGTGGGGATTTCAAGCTGTTGGATAAGTTTTTGAAGGAACATTCTTGTTTTTCGACTTCATCGTCGTCAAGGAAAACAGATATTGATTGGAAGGAATTCGCTCCTAAAGTTGATGCTTATAATAACTTTCTTGCAAAGGCTATTGCGGGAGGAACTGGCCATATTGTTAGAGGGATCTTTATATGTAGCAATGCCTATACAAACCAGGTTAGTTTTTTTGGCAAAACGGGTAGATTGCATAATGGGTAAAAAAGTCCTTTTAGTATGGTTGAAACGAGCATCGTTTCTTGAATTCATTAATGATTGTTTTAGATATGAATTTGCGACAGGTGCAAAAAGGAGGTAACATGATCTTAAACCAAGCACAGGAGGAAAAGAACGGCAGCTCGAGAACCACTACAAATGAAAGCAACAAGATCGATGGTTCAAGAAAGGAGAATCGGATCAATAAGAGCTTAAAGAGGTGCAATAAACCTTCACATTTTGCTGTTTGTTGTTCTGGATCAATATAAGCTTAACATGTGTGTTTATTTAGTGCAAGAAATCTCTCAAAGATGACGGAAAACATGAGTAAAGCAATGTTGAGTGGTGTTGGAATAGCAACTGGATCGGTCATGGGCCCTGTGGTTCGTTCTCAAGCAGGGAAGACCTTTTTTAGCATGGTTCCCGGGGAGGTCCTTCTAGCTTCTCTCGATGCAGTTAGTAAGTAGTACCATTTAAGTTCTCTTCAACAAATTTTACTCGTTGATATGTTACCGATAAACTATTGCTTAAATTGGCTTATGACTATAAATTTTACTGAGGAATTTGCAGATACAGTGATGGATGCAGCTGAAGCTGCTCAAAAGCAAGCCTTATCGGCCACATCTGGTGCTGCAACTAGGATGGTCAGCGAAAGGTAAAACCCCTTTTCTACAATTCTATACCATTTAAAAAAGACCAAAAAGACTGTAACGCATGATATATTTCAATTTCGTTGGTTTACTTTGTGGAAAATAGGTTTGGTGAAAGCGCAGGGGAAGCAACGGGGGATGTACTTGCGACTGCAGGGCATGTTGCTGGGACGGCTTGGAACGTTGTCAAGATTAGGAAGGCCATCAATCCGACAGCTTCCGTATCCAATGGCATTCGCAAGAATGCTACTAAAATCCGATGAATGATAAGATTATATGTTTTACTAGATGAAACTCATGAAAGTGATCATAAGATTGGATCACTATTGTAGTATTTTAATTTTTCGTGATCCTTTTCGATATTTTATAGTTCTGCAGTCTGTTTAAAACTTCTAAGTTGACGTTAAACTGTTATTCGACGGCAAATGTTGTAACAGGCAACAACTAATGAACTTTATACAAAGAACAAAAGTTAATACCAAAAGCTGTATCTAAGGTGGAAACGAGTTGAGACGGTCCCAAACCTGCAAAAGCTCGCGCTCAAGTTCGGATCGTGACATGTTTTACAAGCTCTGATTCAGCTCTTTGTTTATGAGATAGGCCTAAACGATAAGAAACTAACTAGGACCCTAACCCGACCCTATTAGGCTATCGGGTTGACCCGATAAACTCGATAAGCTAATTTGGACCCGAATTAACCCGACCTTATAAGGCCTTATCGGGTTCGGTTGGGTTCGAGTCGGGTCGGGTCAACCCGTTTGACACCCCTAGTTCTCACTAAGAAAAACCGTTTTAAAGTTTTTAAAAGATTTTTCACTATTTAAATAAGTCATTTGAATGACTTGACGCATTGTTACGAAAGCTTTATAGATGATAACAAATCACACAAGTTATTCTCCATAAATGAAAATTTGTTTGAGGAGGTTTGTAAAGCTTTTGAAAAGCTTTTATACATTGGAGAAAGTTTGTGAAAATGATATGTTAAGAAATACTTCATCCGTTCCATATTAAATGTCTACTTTTTGATGTCTTTCTTTTTTAACTTTGATCTTAAATATTTTTGTTTTTTGTTATGTAATACTTGATGCAAAATATATGAATAGATTGAGTTTTAAATGTTTTTTTCATTGATATAACTTTCATCAAGTATCACATAACACAAACAAATATATTTAAGGTCAAAGTTTAAAAAGAAAGACTGTAAAAGTCAATAGTGGACATTTAATATAGGACGGAGGGAGTAACATTTATTGAAAAATTAATTGGCATAAATGCATCAAATCTTTATGGACTTGATGCATCGTTGATGTTTCGCTTATCGACGTTGACAAGTTCTCATCATCATTCGAGATGACATCAACATCATACAAGTTTTATATTAACAAATTGAGTTTGAAATATGTGTCGGGATTGTGATGAATTTGTAAAACTAGAAAAAATAATAAGAATCGGGTAATTTTATGAACAACACTAATTTTTAGAAACAAGACTATTTTTAAGATAACTATTTAAAAACTACGTTTAAGAGACTATGGTATGGTTGGCTGGTCGTCATGGCGCCACACCATGTCTCGGCTGGCTAGCCTCGGCTAATGTTGTGAGTTTTTCTTTTTTTAATTGTATTTATATATTAGTAGGTTATGTGTGGGCAAAAAAGTATCCTATAGCACCATAAATATGACGAAAAATATTTTTTGCTAAGTGATAAGTCTTCGTGCTATAAGAAACGGCATGACTCATGACATCAAACCTTATGCTCCTTGATAACTATATCAGAAACAATTTTTAAAAAATTATTTATTTTAAACTTTAAAGGGTATTTTAAAGATCATTTTTAAATGGGATCGGTTATGATACCACTAATCTACAAGTAATACTTTTTCAAATTATTATTATTTTATAATTTTGTTTATATTATAAAATCGTGAAATAAAAATACAAAACATAAAATATAAAGTTTGATAAGTTAAAATTAGTAAAACATGAAAAACACGAAGGAAAAAATCGTCTTATCCTTTCAATAAAGTGAGAAAAATGCTGAAAAATGCAAAACATAAACTATAAAGTTTTACAGGTCAAACATAGTAACACGTAAAAAAGTAAAAAAAAATATCTTTTCATGTTAATAAATCATGTACCAGTAAAGAGAGATTAATTATGGAAAGAGAATACGGGTAATAATAGTACATCCTTTTTAAATTTTTTAAGGGATATGTTATAAACACTCTCCTAAAAAGCTATTTGTACCTTTTATGTTTTTGTTTTTTTAATTTTTATATTATTTTTACAATTTTGTTTATATCATAAACTGTGAAACAAAAAGTGCAGAACAAAAAATATAAAGTCTGACAAGTCAAAAATATTAAACTGTCAAAAAGTACGAAACAGAGACTGATAAAAAATTATGTTGTACTGTAAACAGGAGTCCGAGACAAAAAGAATGTTTTGTACCTTTCTGGTACTTTTAGTGGGTCAGGGAGGGTAACAATAGTAGTCACCATTATTTAAAGATGAGTTTTACTATTGGTACTCCCCTGCCCACAAAAAGTACCAATATTTTTTACTTTTTATTCATTTTGTCTCTCTGTTTACAGTACATAACAAATTTTTATCAGTTTATGTTTCGTACTTTTTGACATTTTAATACTTTTAACTTGTTAATTTTTTTCCCCGTACTTTCCGTTTCACAATTTTATAACATAAACAAAATTATAAAAATAAAAAAACACAAAATTTTAGAAGAGGTACAAATGGTCATTTAGGGAGAGGGGGGGGGGAGTCTTTATAACCTACTCCTGACCCACTAAAAAGTATTAAAAAAATACAAAACATTCTTTTGTTCTGTTAGATATTAGAAAAAGACTCGGTCACCCCGTGTATTTTACTGTTTATTATAGCTCGTAGTTTAATAGTTAATAGTACGCTTTTTCGGTATTAAGTCGGGTACTAATACCCGGTATATTGTAAGTACTATATAAGCCTCTTC
>BQNB010105353.1:0-23623 GCA_026074375.1 Tanacetum coccineum
TCCTACATATGGCCACAAAAGGAAAAAAGGTAATGAAATAAGCAGACAGAAACTTTTGCCGAACAGCTTTATTTAAATATTCAACGCCACACATTGACACTATACTGTCTTAACATAATCCAAGTAGAGGATGTTGTACCTGTTCAGACAAACGCGCAAGGAATGTAGGCCATGTTGTCAAGCATCAGCTTTAATGTACTATGTCTATCCGATTGAGCAGGTTGTGTAGTGACTCTAAGAGAATAAAGCAATCATCAGGAAACCAATACGCATATAAGTTGCGAAATTATGAGGCTCAGATCTGCAAATGCAGAAACGGCACAAAACGCTCGCCATGGTTGCAACCACAATCCCGGTGTGGCTGCCTGACCAAGGTACGTGTGCCTATAAAGTGCGATTTGTAGAACTACAATTGCAGAAAATCATCATCATCGCCTATTAACCCGTTTGGATTTGTCACAAATTTTCTACTGTAAACTGATATTTAATCCATCAATTCAAAAAATGGTCTAGACTACATACGCGTTATACAATATTGTTCTTGGATTTCTAAATAGAGAGCTACTAATGTAACAGCCTGCAAAACATAAATCTCACCTAAATTTAGGATGTTCAAATTAAATTTTATCTTGTAGCTTTAGATGCAGCAGGCAAATTCATCTAAGATGTTGTAATAACTATCTCTAACAATGAAATCAAACCAATCAAATCACCACAAATATAAGATAAATAGAACCTTTAACATTTCATAATTAAGAAATAACCTCACACTAACCAAAAGACATGTAGAGAACATGAGATTGACCCTTATGAAAATACATGTTTTGACGTAGCATCACAAATCAACCAATTTAGAAATAGATAGGTGTACATATTCACTTAAAAATGGGTAAACTTGGGTCATGTTTCATCAATTATGTCGCAAAAAATCTAAAAAGGTCATGTTAAATATCAGCCGGTGTGTATTTTTAAATACACCTAATGCATATCTAAAATGAATACTAAATGCATTAATCTAGATGCTTGAACCACAATGACGGGACATACCTGGGCTCGTACAAAACCGTAGAGGAGAAAAGTTTATAACTGGCCATTGTAACGGCCAGACTCATACAAATGACCAACATTCATCTGAACGGATGCATGATCCCTTGAAGTGATCAACCTGTTGATAGCAGAGATACAGGGAAATAATCATGCTCTAAATTATTTGCATCTAATGAACAAACATATAAACAAATCAAAGAGCTTCTTAGAAAAGACATAGAGACTTGCCACTTCCTTAGGATGTAAAGATCCATGTTTTGTACTTCCTGGTTCTGCATCTTACCGTTTTCTGCAAACAACTATATTCACATATCAACACATATAAATTAAGAGTACCAAAAGACTACATTCAGTAGCTAAACATGAAACACGGAATCATCCGATTGGCTAAATCAAAAGGTTGGCTCTTTGTAAAGGCGTGGACCTATTTTCAACAGATTATTCGCTATTTGTCGTCCGAAAAGGCTTTTTTTCTTTTCTCATATGATTATATAAATTTTAACTTGTTTGATTTCTTTTTTAAGAATGGCAAGTTTAAGGTCAAAAGAATAGCTGAGGTGCTATTTTATCTTATTATTATAATTGGTTTCAACAGTAATATCTCATTTGAAATCTATAGAGATAAGAAATAGCCTATCCCAAACGCCCCATATCGTTTCTAGTAACTATTAGTCATTGTGCGAATTGTGCTTAAAAAGAAACAACCCAAAGATATATATATCTGTAGGCAGAGCTTGCACCAACACACCTGTGTCTACATTTATGAAACGCCGACACGTCAAGACATATAAATTAACTTTATCAATTTTATAACTTATGAAGATCTTAAAACCAAATTATGCAAAAATTTAACTTGTTATTTTGTGAATAAGCGGTTTTAAATTTCGAATACAAATTACCAAATAAACAGTTCATTTCTAACACTATTTTCGTTAAAACTGCTTTTTTTTAAGCCGCAACAAAAATTTGTGCTTGATGCTCCTTTTTTTAAAGCGTATAAGCTTAACTTGAGAATACCCAGTTGTTTAGTGAATCACTTATAAACAAATAAAGAAGCATCTACATTTAGAATTTCAGTAACTTACACACCAAAAAATAAACCCAAAACTTATTAAAAAACTTTAAAAATTATTTAAAAAACCTGGAAAGAAATAAAAGGTAACGTGAACTACCTTCATCAGCACAACTTGTGTGTTTCCACAGCTGTGTTGCTTAGTTCTTGGTAAACCATGTTATTTCTTGCAGCAGCTTTGTCCAAAGTCTTTGTTATGACGCGTTGTTTCACATCGGCCCAACCATCTAATCGCTGCAGTGAGATTAACAATCTTGGTTATACACTACTTATTCCTTTAAAAAGCTAAGAAGCAATCCTAATAAGCACTTCTTATATATAGAGTGTCTAAACAAACAAATAAGCTTAATCAAAAACATATTAAGCAAGAACCAACTAAAATCAATCAACAACTAAACAAATAAGAAACAAAGAAAAAAATATACGACTAATTAAACCCTCAAAAATCATCAATAAATGAAAACCCAGTACAACACTCTTAAGATTAACCAAAAAATTATGATGTATACAAATAGGGAACAACACACCTGCTACTTGAACTCTGGATGTTCATAATTTTGAATCCTAATTTTAGCTATCCTTTAACACAACTTCACTAACCATGAGTTTTTTTTAATAATGATGGATTATGAAGAGGTGATTGAATTTGGTGTGGGTTCAGGCGCAGTAAGACTTGATGGGAGGATCAGTAATACTGAAGAGCTGTGTGTTTTTTGTTGGGTTTTTACAACTATTAACCATTAAAGATCACGAGTACGCAGCGGAAAGATCATAAACACGTATAGAATATGTAATTAACAAAGGGATCAAGATAACGTACCTGGTATGTGCTATAAAGACACATACCTTTTACCTTTAAAAAACGAGCTAAAATAACCAAAAACGGACTTAAAATGCCAAATATATGCTTGTTTTGCTAATGTCAACTGGTCAAAGTCAAAGTCAACCCCGACAAATCCAAAAGTCAACAATTGAAGAAATATAAGTTTGAGGGCTTAAATTACCAATCCCTAAAACTTATATTTAATAAAGAAAAGAGGAAAAAAAGAAGACAAGGGCTGTTTTTGCAAAATGCTCAAAGTAACAAGTGGGGGGCAAAACTGCCAAGTCCCCATACTTGTAATACACTAAGGACGAGTTTTGCAAAGAGTTAAACTTATATTTATAAGAGAAAAGAGAAAAAAGAAGACAAGGGCCGATTTTGCAATTCACTCAAAGAAACAAATGGGGGGGCAGTTCTGCCAACACCCCATACTTGTACCACCCAAGGACGAATCCCGCAAAGAGTTATATAACTCTTGGGGACTTGTTTTGCCAAGTCCCCAAAAGTTATAACCAACAAGGACGATGGATGCAACAACTCAACACACTTTGAGGGGCCAAGCTTGCCAACCCCTCAAACTTATATATATATAAGGACATTGGCTGAAAAGTGCTCATTTACTAGAGGGGTTATTATTGCCAACTCTCCAAACATTTGTCTGTCTTCTCCAACATAATATTTCCCGCCCTTTTGAGACTCAAAAACCCAAGCACCAATCACATGTCGACTTCCCTTCTTTTATCCAACCTTTCCCACCAAAAAAACCCAGGGTTCTTCCCTATCTCCCCCCTCCACTATCCCTAGAACCCATAAAGTATGCCATGGTGGCAATCCCACCAATTTCGAGCAAAAGGGACGGCTATGATTGAAGAAAAGAAGCACAAACATGTAATCAAAGGCTGGAAATACATTTTGGTGTTTACTCTCAAGCAGCTTATAAAAGAAAGAGAAGAACAAGTGAAGCTCAGCTGTTATATAATGAAGAAGCACACAAGACCAGGAGTTTTTTTAGTTTTGAAGTTTTTCAAGTTTTTCTTTAATTTAAATCCTTTGTAATTCTCTTTAATGCAAATGGTAGCTTAATCACTGTTTCTAAGTTTTCTTTGTAATCTCTTTTATATTGAATGAAAATTTGAGTTTTCTTCTTATTTTCTTAGTAACTAAACTGTCAAAATTTAATCTAAGTATCCTTTTATTTGAATCTATTTCTCTTAATTGTTGTCACTTAAAAGGGTTGATGTTCACTTAAAAAGCCAGTAACAAAAGTTTTTTATATAAATTTAAAGGTAAAAAGTGAGTTTGAAATATAAGGGGGTGTTTGGGTTAAGGATTTAAAACGGGTAAGAAAGTGTTCTTGACCCATTTGGGTCACTTGGATCCCTTTGTCAAGCTTTTAGAAGTAATTTAAAACTGTATTTGAGCTCATTTGAGCTCATTTAATAAGCTCAAAACTTGCCCCTTGTAGCTGCCCTATTCATCTCCCCTGGTGCAAAAGCCCAGGTTTGCAGCCCCTTTTCCTAGCTTATGAGCTTACAAAATTCTAGCTTTTTGGCTTTTCTAGGAAGCACTTAAGCCCCTCTTTAGGCTCAGCAATTTTCAGGCCTTAGGACACCCTCTAGGTTCCTTAATTTTCAGCTTAAAGTAGGCTTAGTTGTCATTCTGTCTGCAGTTTAGGGGTGTAAGTTAAGATGCTTATTGTAGCTTATTTGCTTAATATCAGGGTCTGAACTTGCTTATAGTTGTGCATTAGGTGTAGGTAACCATCACTTTTTGCTTAATTTCAGTTTCCATTAGCTTATAAGCTCTTAAAAGCCCCAACAGAAATAGGCCATAAGCCCTTTAAGCCTTAAAAGGCATTCTGCTACTTTCTATGGCTTTTTCTGGCTTATTGTGAGCTTTTCACAAAAAGTGTTAGTTAAGAAAAATACTGCCCTTTAGCCCCTCTTCAAAGTTGTATAAAAAGATTTCAAAAAAAAAAAAGGTTTAAGAAGTTACTGTAGCAATAGTACTGTAGCAAAAAAAAATGGGTGGGAGTGGGACTCGAACCCCCTCCCTCACGCTCACATGCATACTGTCTTACCAACGGCACCGGTAGGGCTATCCGTTAGGATCTTGCCCTGCTTAACTTTTATAGACAATTTAGCCAAATAAGCTTTTTAGCGCATTTTAAGCTTATTTTCCCCCCCCCCCCCCCCCCCCCCCCCCCCCCCCCCCCCCCCCCCCCCCCCCCCCCCCCATTTTTCGCTAAATCTGTTATAATTCCAATAAGACCCCGTTCCCTCATTTTATTTTTTGCCTAGTAAAAATGCCTTAATATTTTTAGAAATTTTTCCAGATTTTTAAAAATTAGTTTACTATTTTTTTTAATTTATTTTCATTTGAATCTTATTTAAATCATAAAAAATACAAAAATTATCAAAAAAATATTTTGCTTTTTTAGAAAATTTTCTTTTGTCATGTAGTTTGTAGGAAAAATCCAAAAATTTTCGTAGGGTTATTTTTACAACTTTTCCTCTTTTAAAGAACGGTCCGGGTGCGGGATTTTGTTTTGACTCGTTTTTGGGTCAAACGAACTCCGTTTTCGGTCTAGTCTTTTTCATTCTTCGTTATTTATTCCCAGAGTGTTTTTAGAATTAAAAAATTTCTTCGTGCGATAGGTTTTATATTTAAAAGATTTTTATTTTTCCCCCTTTGTTCGGGATTCGGGCTCTCGTTTTCTAGTTTAATTTCGTAATTTCTAGGTTTTTCTTAAACGTTTTAGTTCGTTATTATCTAATTTGACTTTTTCAACTTCCCAAATTAATTCCTCCCTTCAAACTCAAATCTTCGATTGTATCGATTCTCCAGTCCAGCCTCGTTGGGGATAAACGACCCGGGAACATTCTATACTACTTCTCGGTATCATTGCTCTTGTTGATTTTTAGACTTATATATATATTTTATATTTTATTATATATTATATATACATAGTGTAAAAACCCGAAATCAATTTTTGGCGCCGTTGCCGGGGAGGCTGTGAAGCCGACTATCGTTACGTTTGATCAATTGTGTTTGAAACTGTGAATATTTTCTTTTATAAAAAAACATAAAAAGTACAAAAATATTTTTCATTTTCTTATAAGTAAATATCGATAAAAAACAACCGAAGAAAAAAAACCAAAAATATAAAACATTGTCCATAAAACAGAAATAAAATTCACAAATTGGTAGAAAATACCAAAATAATAAATAATTCTCTAACTGAGGAATTATCATATAATTTCCGGTGCACTTGTTGGTTCCCAACTCGAACAAAAGATTTAAAACCTTGCCTTAGTGTCTCTCTTAGACGAGCGGCCTCACCTTGAAATGTTAAACAAACCTATAAAGATGGAGTATAAGGAGGGTTGTTCCTAGGAACTCACCCGAAAGGAGGAAATAAGCTTCGCGCATTCTACTCCTTACCGGCTTCACGTCTATCGTTTATCTTTTTTGGAGAGCTACGCGTGAAGTAATTCAGATGTATTTATGGTTTAATTGGCTTATCATTTTGTCCGGTTAACAATAGAATTGTGAATTAATGGAAACACCAAAAATAATCTTCTTTTTTCTTTCGTATCATTTAATTCTTTTCTTATCCATCTCATGATTAATTCTTTATGACGTCATTCGAATATCGATTGAATCCAATTTTACGCGTTTAAAGAATGCTCGTCTTGTGGAAGTGTTGATACACTTCAAACTGAGGTGTTCTAGAATGGATCTTGAAGACAAGATTGCTGTTCCAATACCCGACTTGTCTCAAACGATCCTTTAAAATTGCAAAATTTTGTCTCAGTTTGTGGGGGACCCAATTCATGGTTTTTCATTGTCAAGGAATGTGCACAAATACAAAAGACATTCGAGGAAGTCCTTCAAGACTTCCGAAAACACCTTCAATCATACCGATGACAATACCAACGTTGTTTTAATGCTCCTACGAGAGCCAATCGTTGTCAATCGAGGACCCCGGTGAAAAGGCCTCGACCAAGTCCTCTACACATTGACCATTGTTGTCAACGAGTGCTGTGATAAACGTAGATGGAATCTTTTGTGCGACAATGCACTTGTAAAGTCTCGTTGAAAGTGCACAGTTACGTTTATAAATTGTCCTCGACGAAGTTCCGATTATCTCTATTCCGGAATCAATGCAAAAATCAAACCGTTGATGAGCCGCCTACAAAAGCATTGCAAAAGTTTGTAACAACAATGTCTTCTTGAACATGGCCA
Organism: Tanacetum coccineum; assembly: GCA_026074375.1. Taxonomy (NCBI): domain Eukaryota; kingdom Viridiplantae; phylum Streptophyta; class Magnoliopsida; order Asterales; family Asteraceae; genus Tanacetum; species Tanacetum coccineum. The sequence goes on from BQNB010105353.1 coordinate 7,191, forward strand.
AAAATGTGGTTGTAATGAATAACGATTGAGATTTGGTTTTTTTATTGTAAAGTTGGAAATGGAACACAAAACAATGTTTCAAATTCCTTACTCTTCTAACGATCTCCAAGTGTTGCAAACCATCCACCACAACCACAATACAAACCATACCCTCGTGAGTTAATTGGGAACATTCCTCATTACAGTTACGATTGTCTTACCTCAAGTCCCTTTGTCTACAATCAGGACCCATGTTTTCAATCAAAACTTTGATTATATTTCCACTAAACTTCACACCGAGTTTCCACAACAATATCTTTGTTGTGAAAAATTCGGGTCCTCATAAACCTTCTAATGTCAACCAATGAATGAAGACTATTATCATGAGACAAAATTCTTGCTATGATCATAATTCTTTTGGTTTTGAACCAAGTTCAAAACCGCCAGCAATATACCCGTCAATCTCCAATCTTCAAATTCCCAAAATGATCTTCTCAAATTCTCAAAATAAAGCTTATAAACCCTTACGTGATTTGGTTGATCAAGTCATACAAAAGAAGGAAGAAGAAAAGCGAATCGCGGAAGAACAAGCGGCTAAAGATCGATCTTGGAAGATTCCCATTTGCTACGATGATGACGAAGACGATACCATTACAATCACACCCGTTTTACCAATCAAGGAACCCGATAACTCTCTAAGGTATGGGGGGACAAGCAGTCTTGACGTACTATTCGAAACGGAATCGGACCGAATTCATAAAGTCTAGTGTTGAACCTTGTCCCAATCCCCCGAGTGAGTCCGAGGGTATTCCTGACAATGTGTGTGATGTGCCTCGTTGTAACAATCCTACCTCTCTTGAAGCTTTCAAAGAACATTCTAAGACTATCATCGATTACAACGATGATAATTTCCCCCTTTCGAGTGATGACGATTCTCCTACTGTGAAAATATCGATGATAAGTGTCGATGCATCACCTCCCGAATGATAATCGTCGACTTAGAGGTGGTAGAGATTGTTGATACCTGAAGTTTGGAAGGATTATGATGACATTTCTTTTAAACAATCAAAGACGATATCCTTCGTGAAAAATTGTTGAATGTCAATCTTCTTATTGCTAGATCGATTCATTAAGAGATAATCCTACTCCAACTCTGAAGTTGTGATCAAGTCTAAACCTCTACATTTCCTAATCTTTTTCCTTGGAGGGAAGACTAACACCTTGTGAGTAATATCTTTTCCCGAATCTGAAACTTTTGACTTTTGATCAAGAAGATATTTAGGTAGTGGGCAGTCCCACATACTTCATTCTGAGTTTATCGTCTTCCTGATTATAAAGCTTTCTACGTTGATAACAGATAATTTAAAAAGAAAGGAGCAGTGCAGTACCACTACTCAAGTTTTGGATTTTTCCTCAATATGATTCGTTTATCTTTGATCTTTTTCGAAGAGATCAGTTTTCCTCCTGCCGATAGAGTGACTTAATCATGAGTGAGTTTGCCGATGAACGTCACTCAACATTATGTCTCTCTTCCCTAATCTAATGTTTCAAATTTTAAGATTGAGCCCAATTCGGGAGATTTGGATTCTATTAACCTCGGGATTCGTAAGAATGCTTCTACAACTAATGTGAATGACCCATTAGAGAATGACCAATCTTCTCTCTTCGCTTATGTTGTATGGATCTTTCGTTGCTTTTCCTCTCAAACTGTATCCCGAGTTTTCCCTCCCATATCTTCTCATCACCAGGAATGAAGAACAATTTTGGATCCGGCATCTCAATGTATCATTCTTTATGCCGGATGTACTCATCGGAGTGAACTTCATGGAAATTCAATGTTTATCCAAACCACTTGAATGAAAGTCCGGATGATGTAATTTACCTTCCCACTTGCTTCCCATGGACCATGGAATTCGGGGTCGAGTCGAGCTTGTGACTCGGTTAACAAAAACAAGGCGCTTCGTGGGTGGCAACCCATGCTTATCCAGTCTATCTTCTTTCTTTATGCTAATAAGTATTTTGTGTTGTGAGAGGCTTTCATTTTCCATTACCCGTGTTTTGTCCATGTTTTGTGTGCTTTGTGTTGTATGTCCAGGATTTCCCGGTTTGTGAAGACTCTCAGTATCCACAAGAATTTCACATCCTCAGCTTCATTTTGGGAATCCAGTATCCAAATCTCATCGACTAACGTTTTATCTTTTGGCACACTTCATAAACGGCCTTAGATTTGCGTAGGAACCCCCTTTGAAACATCGAGGACGATGTTTAGTTCTAGTATGGGGGGGATCTTCGATTTGATTTTCGCCTGCAGTCGCTGTTATCACGTAATCCCGTTTTTACCACACATATTTTTGGCAAAAATAACCAAAAATTGAAAACTTTTTAAAATTTTCAAAAATAAAAAATAAGTGAGTTTGGTCACAGTTTTGACTTTCCTAATGTAAATGAGAATAATTTTTGACAATTCGATCGGGCGGTGAACCCAAAGCTATATCCTTCAACTTACCACTTGTAGGCTAAGCATTCACTGAATTCCAGATTTTTTTCGAATTTTAATTAAGGTGAAGAACAGAAGTGATAGAGTTAAATATAATTTATGTGCTAAGTCAAGACTCTTTCTAAAACTTATATGAGTAACTTGTGCTTTGTCTCTCATTAGCTTCTAATCCACCTAATGATCCACGTGCTCAAATCAGTCAACTAAGTCAATCGAATGTTTTTAGAAAAAGCTTCACATTTGTAACATGATCTTTAAAGCCGAGATTTTTTCTGTCTTAATAATTCGAAAGTTAACAATGGCCAAAAGAAGCCATGAAGGAAGTATAATGACAAAACACCATGAATATTGAAATTATGCCAATAAACATACATTTGATTATATGGAGCAAGTAAAGATGTGTCGTGATATCCGCACTCCCGCTAACCAACGGAGGAGGGGTTCAACTAAGACATCTTTACTTCTAAGGATTTGGTGTGTTGTGATATCTCACCAGGAAGCTAGGTCAAGTGAGGGTTTCAAAACAAAGACACAAATCCTTAGAAGCCATATTAGAGAAGGTGTTGATGTGATTTCCCACTACTACGCTAGCAACGGGGGTTGGTTTTCAAACTAAGAACATCGGTTCGTTGTTGTGATAATCCTACCAGGGAGCAGGCCTAGGTAGGTGTTTTCAAACTAAGCAACGCATTATTCCTAAGCTTTAAGAACTTATGATATACTGTATAAGAGTTGGCAAAAAGTTCTACAGTTTAAATCTCGTTCTTTTAAAATTACGTTACAAGGTCCCCAAAATAAGTTGTTGCAATTGAGTCATGTTCATCTTGAAAATCACGACATAAGCAAAAATAAGAGTTGATCTATGGTTGAGTTGAAATGATACATACACACATTCAAAATCAAACACTCAAGTTGGGAGTTACAAGTTCACATAGAGTCCAAAGTATGATTGCTTCGCAATTTAGACTTATATATGACAAATATGATACTTGTTTAAAATTGCTTGGTTAGGAACTCTAAGATGAAAAATCGGGGGACGATGAATTTATATTTATCCGTCAGACATCCGTAGAATATTCATAAGGTCATTTCTCATTCCTAATTATCCCAATGTTGATATAATACAAAGGAAGTCAAACAGGAAGTTCGACAAAACAAAATCCAAAAACAATTAGGGATAGTTAGTGTCATGCATAAAAAAGTGTGTAAAACGGGACTTGTCGTAAGCTTTTTTGATTCTTTAGTTTTCCCTTAAAGAAACTTTGCTACTTATCAAAGTTATATAAGTCCTATGGGAGATAAAGATTCTACAGTTTTCCGTAAATGTTTACTTCCATAACATTTGCGTGAGGACACGAGTGCAATACCATTAGTATGAGGGATTTTGGTATGGGTGCTGAATAAATTACACATACCTTTTACCTTTAAAAACGAGCTAAAATAACCAAAAAACGGACTTAAAATGCCAAATATATGCTCGTCTTTTGCTAATTGTTTGTGCGGAACGTATAACAAAGAAAAGAAACGAAAAACAAAGCCAAAACGACAAAACCGGACTCCGGAATGAACAGACTGTGACAAAGACAAAAGCCAATCGAAGCCAAAAAGTCAGACCCAAGTCAAAAAGTCAACAGAAAAGTCAACTGTTCAAGAGTCCAAAGTCAACCCAATCAACCCAAGGCCAAAAAGTCAAGAAAATAAAGATTTTAGAGGACTGAAATGGTAAAACCCTAAACTTATACTTATAAGAGATAAAAGAAAAAAATTAAAGCAAAAGGGTGCAAAACTGCCAATTTGTGCCAAAGTTTGTACCACAAGTGCCAAAGGCTGCCAAAGTTCCTAACTTGTACACCAAAGGACGAATCTTGCAACTAGAGATAACACTCTTGGGGACTTGTTTTGCCAAGTCCCCTGTTTTGCCAAGTCCCCAAAAGTTTTAAACCACAAGGACCATGGGTGCAAGTACTCAACACACTTTGAGGGGCCATCCTTGCCAACCCCTCAAACTTATATATATAGAAGGACATTGGCTGAAAAGTGCTCAATAAACTAGAGGGGTTATTATTGCCAACTACCCAAACATTTGTTCTGTCTTCTCCAACGATAATATTTCCCGCCCTTTTTGATGACTCAAAAACCCTAGAACCAATCACATGCGACATCCCTACTTTTATCCCAACCTTATCCCCACGCACCAAAAAAAAAAAAAAAACCCAGGTTCTCCCTATCTCACGATCCCCCCTCCACTACCCTAGAACCCATAAAGTATGCCATGGTGGGCAATCCCAACCAATTTCGAGCAAAGGAACGCTATGGATGAAGAAAAGAAGCACAAACATATGTAATCAAAGGCTGAAATACATTTTGGTGTTTACTCTCACACCAAATAAAACACACATGAAGCAGCAACAAGTGAAGCTCAGCTGTTTATAAATGAAGAAGCGACCAAGAACATGGGAGTTTGTTTTTTTTTTTTAGTTTTGAAGTTTTTCCAAGATTTTTCTTTAATTTAAATCCTTTAGTAAATCTCTTTAATGCAAAACTGGTAGCTTAATCACTGTTTCTATCACTAATTTCTTTGTAATCCTCTTTTATATTGAATGAAAATTTGAGTTTTTCTACTTATTTTCCTTAAGACTAAATGTCAAAATTTAATCTAAGTATCCTTTTATTTGATCCTATTTCTCCGTTTAATGTTACCGACTTAAAGGGTTGATGTTCACTTAAAAAGCCAGTAACAAAAGTTTTTTATATAAATTTAAAGGTAAAAAGTGAGTTTGAAATATAAGGGGGTGTTTGGGTTAAGGATTTAAAACGGGTAAGAAAGTGTTCTTGACCCATTTGGGTCACTTGGATCCCTTTGTCAAGCTTTTAGAAGTAATTTAAAACTGTTTTTGAGCTCATTTGAGCTCATTTAATAACCTCAAAACTTGCCCCTTGTAGCTCTAGCTGCCTAATTCATCCTCCCCTGTGTGCAAAAGAGCACCAGGTTGCAGCCGCCTTTTCCTAGCCTTATGAGCTTAACAAAATTCTAAGCTTTTATTTTTGGGCTTTTCTAGGAAGCACTTAAGCCCCCTCTTTAGCTCATCAAATTTCTTGCAGGCCTTAGGACACCCCTAGGTTCCTTAATTTTCACAGCTTAAAGTAGCCTAGTTTGTCCTACTGTCTGCAGTTTAGGTGTGTAAGTTAAGATGCTATTGTACTTATTTGTTAATATCAGGGTTCAGAACTTGCTATAGTTGTGCATTAGGGTGTAGTAACCATCACTTTTTTGCTTAATTTCAGTTGTCCATTACTTATAAGCTCTAAAAGCCCCAACAGAAATAGGCCATAAGCCCTTAAGCCTTAAAGGCATTCCCGCTAACTTTCTATGGCTTTTTTCGGCTTATTGGAGCTTTTCACAAAAATTGGTTTAGTTAAGAAAAATACTACTGCCCTTTAGCCCCTCTTTCAAAGTTTGAATAAAAAAAAAAAAAAAAAATGGTTTAAGAAGTTACTGTAGCAATAGTACTGTAGCAAAAAAAAATGGGTGGGAGTGGGACTCGAACCCCCTCCCTCACGCTCACATGCATACTGTCTTACCAACGGCACCGGTAGGGCTATCCGTTAGGATCTTGCCCTGCTTAACTTTTATAGACAATTTAGCCAAATAAGCTTTTTAGCTTATTCATTTTTCTGCTGCTTATCCAATAAGCCCCTGTCCCTCATTTTATTTTGCCTAGGTAGAAAATAGCCTTAAGTATTTTTAGAAATTTTTCCAGATTTTTAAAAATTAGTTTACTATTTTTTTAATTTATTTTCATTTGAATCTTATTTAAATCATAAAAAATACAAAAATTATCAAAAAAATATTTTGCTTTTTTAGAAAATTTTCTTTTGTCATGTAGTTTGTAGGAAAAATCCAAAAATTTTCGTAGGGTTATTTTTACAACTTTTCCTCTTTTAAAGAACGGTCCGGGTGCGGGATTTTGTTTTGACTCGTTTTTGGGTCAAACGAACTCCGTTTTCGGTCTAGTCTTTTTCATTCTTCGTTATTTGATCCCTAGAGTAGTTTAGAAGCAAAAATTTCTTCGTAGGTTTATTTTTAAAGATTTTAGGTTTTTCCCCCTTTGTTCGGGATTCGGGCTCTCGTTTTCTAGTTTAATTTCGTAATTTCTAGGTTTTTCTTAAACGTTTTAGTTCGTTATTATCTAATTTGACTTTTTCAACTTCCCAAACCAATTCCTTCCTTCAAACTCAAATCTTCGATCGTATCGATTTACCAGTCCAGCCTCGTTGGGGATAAACGACCCGGGAAAGCTCTATACTACTTCTCGGTATCATTGATTGCTGGTTTTTACACTTAATTATATATTTTATATTTTGTTATATATTATATATATTTACGGTGTGAATCCAGCCAGTCAATTTTTGGCGCCGCTGCCGGGGAGGCTGTGCAACCGTCTATCGTTACGTTGATCAATTGTTTTTGAAATTGTGAATATTTTCTTTTATTATAAAAATATAAAAAAGTACAAAAATATTTTTCATTTCTTTTAGTATAATTATCAGATAAAAACCAAAGAAAAACCAAAAATATAAAAACATTGTCCATAAAAAAAAAAAAATTCACAAATTGGTAAAATACCAAAATATAATATTCTCAACTGAGGTATTATCATAATAAGTTCCGGTGAACTTGTTGGTTCCCAACTCGAACAAAAGATTTAAAAACTTGCCTTTTGTGTCTCTTACGACGTACGGCTCACCTTGAAAAGCATAGATAATAACCAAATATAGAGGTATGATAGGTAGTTTACTATACTTAACGGCAAGTAGGCCCGATATCATGTTTAGTATTTTCCTTTGTTCACGCTTCTAAGAGGAACCCAAAACCTCTCACCTTGAAGTGGTTAAATGTATCCTCCAATTCATTAAAGGCACTACACATTTAGGATTGTGGTATCCTAAGGGGTCTGGCATAGAAACCATAGTATATACCAACTTTGATCATGAGGGAGATTATGTGGACCGAAAAGCACTAGTGGTATTTTTACTTTTATAGGATGTTGTCTAACATCTAGGTTTTTGAAGAAGCAAACCACTCTTGTTATTTCCACTATCTAAGCCGAATATGTAATTAACGGAAAGGCATGCCAACAAGCACTATGGATGAAACAAGCTCTCATAGATTATGGCATTAGTCTAGATGACATTCTTATAATGTGTTATAACAACATATCCATAGACAAAAAGAGAGATGGATAAAAAATAGAAGAGAAAGAACTATAATAAAAAAACCCGTTCAACAAACCACGTACACAACACCAAGACCTTACGTCAAACCATAAATTTGAGGACAATGATCATAAATGAAATAATAACAATAGAAAAGGTTTCCATCAGAAGACAACATTGCTTGACGAATCTAACTAAACCCCTTAAACGCGATCCTTTTAATTACTTCCGTCTAGGCTAGGAATGAGAAAAAACATTGATTAAGTGTACTTTATAAGAATCTCTATCAACACAAATTTTAATAGGGAATTAATTCTATCTTAAAAGCAAACTAGAACATTGAACTACAACCAAAACTAACATATATCAAAAATCATAAAATTAGAAACCAAAAATCGTTAGATGGGCGCCCCCTTAGCTATTAAAGAGCGCCCCTTCGTGAAAAGGGTGATCGGTCCACACACATAAGAGGACCGCCATCTGACAGTCCGTAAGTGAATTGCATTTTCTTAATTTCTGTGTCATAGGATTCTAAATTTGCACAAAATCAAAATATGACGAAATTTATCATAAGTACTATAATTGAACTAAGAAATTAGTTATTACCATAATAAAATCATATTATTCATAAATACGTAATAAAATTAGTTTTGCCAACACTTAGTGTATAAATATATATAATAAATATATATAGTATATATATATTTTGTAAATATATAAAAATATAATATATATAAAGTACATTATATATGCGTGTGTGTTATGTGTTATGTGGTATCATATAAAAAGACCCAATCTATTTCTCGAAAACTTTTCACGACTAGGAATTCATGAAAAATCTATTTTCATATATTGTTGAATATCTAAAAAACATTTCGATGCATGCATAATGATCATCACAAGTGATTGCCAAAATATATATATCCACCAATATATATTTTTCAACACTCTTGATTGAGCAAAATTAAATCAAAAAGCACTTGGAATATTTCTTAGGTTTTTATTTTAGAGTCGAAATAATTGTTACTCCACATTTATTGCATATAGGCACACATTAGGATTATAAATACAAACATAAGTTTCAAGTGAGGGATTTTCAACCTACTTCTTTTGTTGAGAAATTTTAAATTCTATAAAGTACTAATCTTAGGAGCATTATAACTATTAGTTAATACTTCAACTAATTTGCTCTTCATTTGAAATATTCTTACTTGCCTCATTGCATGCTTATTCATATATTCTTGCTTTCTAAGTGTTATGTGAATTAGTCTTGATGGCTATAAAAATTAGGAATTGCAGCAAAATGGCCACTAAACAGTTCATCTTTTTACCATTTTCTAAAAGAAAACAAAAACCTGGACATTTCCAGGTGGGGGCCCCCTTTGCTCTAAAGGGCGACCCGCTTAGTGATAAGGGCCCCGGCCATATAGATAAAGGGGCCGGCCACCTGGTGCATGGTTTTTGCTGTTTCCTTCTGCTTTTTGACCTTCTTTTACCTAGACCCAACTATAATTTCCCAGAACTCACCAACATTTCTTGGCTTTGTTTTCTAACAATGTCCATCTATCCTTAACTACCTCTTCCTCCTATTATAAATCAACCCTCACACTCACCATTGTCACTACACTCATCTTGTCTTCTACAATGTCATCCCCTCAAAAACCTTTGTCTAAACCTTCAAAATTAGCCAAAATGTCTGATGAGGTGTCATTTTATACACTCTTTTGGGGTCATTTAACACTTTAAATCATTCAAATATGATCTGGTGCGCGTATTTATCTCATAGCCTTATTCTGTATGGAAGCAATCTATCTCTTCCTGTATTGGACACCAACTTGCATGACATTACATCTGGCAGATACGTTCAATCACCTTGATACGATCGGTATTGCTGAAGATGTCTTTTGTAAATGTGGGAATAATTCACAATTTCCACGCTGACTCGTTGTTGTTGATTTTGACCAGACCCCCGAGTCACCTTAATTTCTCGGGCGATGTTTCTTAAAAAACTAGTCATGCTTTGATAGATGTTTTTGAAGGTGAGATTACATTGTGTTGGCAAGGGAGCCATCTCATTCAAACCTGGACCGAACTTCAAGATACACAGCTGATTACACATTAATATTAAATTTAAAATTTTTTATGTTTATTTTAAATATTTGTTTAATTTCTATAATGGGAGGATCCGTGCGTAGGGTGGGAACGATGCTGTAACAAAATCGACGTCATCGATATGGTTGTAATGAGGTATTCATCAGAGGTCCTAGGATTTTCAAACGTGATCGCGAGTGGCAATCCCACTCCATATTCTGAGCCTATTGTTTCTACTGCTTCTCCAACTCTCACTCCTTTCGGGGACAGTGACTTTCTTTTATTTGAAGAAGCAGATTCGTTTCTTGCTCTAGAAGATGATCCAACTTAGATCTAAAGTTGTCCAATTTATCAGGATCCTGAGGGGGACTCCTGCTTCTTGAGGCAATTTTGTAACAGTGACCCACCACTCCACACTCCCAAATCATGAACAATATATGCCTGAAGTTAGGAAAGAACTCAAACTCTGTGAAGCTAAAACCGTTGAATCTTCCGTTGATGAACCTCCCGAGGTTGAACTCAAGGAACTGCCACCCCATCTTGAATACGCATTTTTGGAAGGCGACAATAAGTTGCCTGTCATAATTGCTAAAGACTTAAAAGATGAGGAAAAGGCAGCACTTCTCAAGGTTCTTAAGTCCCACAAGCGAGCCATCGCTTGGAAACTCTCCGATATAAAGGGTGTTAGCCCAGAATTTTGTACTCACAAAATTTTATGAAGAGGGAATATGAAACCATCTGTGGCAAAGTAGAGAAGGGTAAACCCATAAAAATCCACGATGTTATTCAATGAAGGAGGTTGAAAAACTCCTTGACGCTGTATTGATTTACCCCATCTCTGACAGCCTTGGGTGAGCCCGGTACACTGTGTACCTGAAAAAGAGGTATGGGACCGTCATTCACAAAGATGAAAAATGAGTGAATTCCTACTCGATTGGTCACGGGATGGCGAGTATGTATTGATTACAGAAAGCTTAATGAAGCACCACGAAAAGATCACTTCCCATTGCCTTTTATGGACCTAGTGCTCGAAAGGACTAGCAGGGGAAACGAATACTAACCTGTTTCCTTGTTGGCTTCTCTGGGTTTACTTTAAGATCCCAATTGACCCAAAAGATCAAGATAAAGATATACATTCATATGCCATACGGAACTTTTACTTAGCGGACATGCCTTTTGGGCTATGCAATGCTCCAGGGGACGTTCCTAAAGTGTATGATGGCAATACGTCCATGATATGATTGAGAATCGTTGGAAGTTTTCATGGATGTTTTTTTCGGTTCTTTGGGACTCGTTCTCATGTGCCTAACCCATTTGGAAATAGATGTTGTACGGTGTAGATGACACAAAATTTGTCTTGTAATTGGGAAATGAGTCTTTTTATGGTAAAAGATGGCTTTGTTCTCGGACATAAAAATTTCTTAAGTCTGGACTTGAGGTTGATAGAGCTAAAGTCGAAGTAATAGCTAAACTCCTCATCACGACTTTATGTCAAGGTGTCAGTAGTTTTCCTTGGGACGCTCGTTTTTACGACGATTCATTCTGGAACTTCTCAAAAATTGCCAGTCCTATGACTCTTTTGCTTGAAAAGAGACTCCATTTGTCTATTTCTGAAGAAGTATCGATTCTTTAATACACTCAAAAGAAAATTGACTGAGGCTCCGATCTTAATTGCTCCCGACTGGGACTTGCCCTTTGAACTGATGTGCGATGCTAGCGACTTCGCAATTGGGGCAGTCCTCGGGCAAAGAAAAAACAAGCATTTTTTCAACTATACCACTATGCTTGCAAGATGTGAAAGAGGCTAAACTCATTTCACTAATACTGAAAGGAATTACTTGCGGTAGTGTATCTCCTTTGAGAAATTTCGCGTCATATCTTGTTTTATGGTCTAAAAAATGATTAGTTATACATCTTGAACCATTATGCCATCAAGTATCTCTTTGCTCAAGAAGGATGCTAGGCAAGACTTCATGCGGTGGACTCTTATTGCTCCAAGAATTTGACATTGAAATTCGAGACAAAAAAGGAGCTGAGAATCTCGCCGCGATCATCTGTCCAGACTCGAAAATCCGCTTCAAGACAAACTCGAGAACAAAGAAATCAATGAAGCATTTCCTCTCGAAACTCTTGGTTCTATTGCTCTTCAAGATCAAAGATACCCCTGGTTGCGGATTTTGCAAAATTCCATGCGGGGAAATTTGTTTTCAAGGAATGGACAATCCCAACTAAAAATAAAATTCTTCAAGGATGTCAAGCATTATTTTCTGGGATGATCCCTTTTGTTTAAAAACTGTGATGATCAGGTGATAAGACGTTGTGTTTCTGGGCAAGAGCTTTAGACATTCTCAAAGATGCCACAGTGGTATACTGGGGACACTATGGTTTCTGCCAATTACACAGACAGAAAAATCTCTCGATCAGGATTCTATTGGCCCACCATCTACAAGGATGCCCATGACTTTGTCACCCGTTGTGACATTTGTCAACGTCAAGGAAAAATTACGCAACGTGATGAGATGCCACAAAACTCCATCCAAGTTTGCGAAATCTTTGACATCTGGGGCATCGATTTTATGGGGCCGTTCCCGTCTTCAAGAGGGAACATTTTATCATACTAATGGTCTGTCTGACTACTGTCAAAATGGGTTGAAGCAAAGGCGCTCCCCACCAATGTGCCCGAGTTGTCTGTTAAATTTTTTGAAACTCTTTCTCTCGATTTGGTGCACCCCGAGCATATTAAGTGATCGCGGAACTCAACTGTTGCAACGACCAATTTACCAGGTCATGCTTAAGTCTGGAAGTAACTCATCGTCTCTCCCGCTTATTCACCACAACAAGTGGGCAAGTTGAGGTGTCAAATCGTGGTTTAAAGCGTATTCTTGAGAGAACCGTGGGAGAAAATCGTGCCTCCTGGTCGGATAAATTAGATGATGCTTTATGGGCCTTTCGCACAGCGTACAAAACACCCATCGGGTGTACTCCATATAAGATTGTGTAAACTGGATGGCATGTCATCTACTGATCGAAGCATAGAGCACATAATAGACCATTACTGGGATCTCAAGCATACAAAATTGATATTCAGATGCGGGTGATCACAAGAAAGTTCAACTGAATGAACTAAATGAACTTCGTGATCAAGCCTACGAAAACTCTTTGATCTATAAAGAGAAAACCAAGAGGATACACGATGCTAAGATCAAAAACCGCGTTTTCAACGTTGGTGATCGTGTTCTCCTTTTCAATTCTAGCTAAAGTTTTTCTAGGGCAAATTGAAATCCCGTTGGTCTGGACCATTCACCGTTGTCCAAGTTTTTCCTTATGGCACCGTCGAGCTATCTCAAAACTCCGGGCCCAACTTTAAAGTGAATGGTCATCGTATAAAACACTACTTTGGAGGGGACATACCAACCGAGGTTGTCCCGGATCTCCAAACGTTCCCCATGGACCAATAAATTCGGGGGACGGGTCAAGCGTCGGGACCCTAAACAAGCGCTTCGTGGGAGGCACCCCATGCTTATCCTAGCTTAGTAGTAGTAATGAATAAGTCTTGTGTTCTTTGTGATTCTAGTGTTGTTGTGATGAGATTTGCTTCTGCCATTCCTGTGCTTGTGTTTTATTTGTCCAGGTATTCCCGGATTATGAAGGCTCTCGATTCTGTCATTTTTAACTCGAGCTTCACATTCCTCAGCTTCAATTTTGGGAATCCGATATCCTAATCTAATCGACTAACGTTTTTATGGCATAATTCATAAACGGCCTTAGATATACGTTAAGTACCCTTCAAAACATCGAGGACGATGTTTAGTTCTAGTATGGGGGGGTATCTTCGATTTGATTTTTGCCTGCAGCGTTGTGTTCACGCAAGCCCGTTTTTACCACACACAAAAAAAAAGTGAAAAAATTTAAAAATTTTCAAAAATAAAATAAGTGTTTGTCACAGTTTTGACTTTCCTAATGGGTAGAATGAGAATAATTTTTGACCCGATCGAGCGTGTTGAGCTCTAGCTTGTTCCTTAACTTTTAGACTAAGCGTTCGTGGACTTAAAAAATTCGCGAAGAACGAAAAATGATAGTGTTATTTACAAGTTGGGTGCTAAACAAGGATTATTTGGAAATCTTAAAGGCTTATAAGAGTAACTTGTCACCTTTTCTCCCACAAGCTTCTAATCCACCTAATCATACGTGCTCATTTTAATTCAACTAAGTCAATCGATGTTTTCAGAAAAAGGTTCAAATTTGTAACTTAATTCTTTAAAGCGAAGTTTTTCTACCCTTAATAATTTGAAAGATAAAATGCCAAAGAAGCATAAATGAAATACGAATGCAATAATGCAGGAATATGGAAATTATGCCAATAAAGCATACATTTGATTATATGGAGCAAGTAAAAGATGTGTCGTGATATCCCACTCCGCTAAACACGAGGTGGGGGTTCAAACTAAGACATCTTTACTTCTAGGGATTTGGTGTGTTGTGATATCTCACCAGGAAGCGAGGTCTAGGTGAGGGTTCAAACTAAGACACCAACCCTTAGCCATATTAGGAAGAAGGTGTTGATGTGATTTCCCACTACGCTAGCAACGGGGTGGGTTTTCAAACTAAGAACACCGGTCGTTGGTTGTGATATCCTACTAGGGAGCGAGGCCTAGGTAGGTGTTCAAACTAAGCAACACATTCCTAGCTTTAAGAACTTATGAATATGATGAATACGTTGCAAGAAGTTCTCCAGTTAAAATTTCGCTCTTTAAAATCAAGTTACATTTTGGAACCAACATTTGCAAGAACCTAAGTTTTTGTTTTGAGTCATGATTCATCTTGAATTGTGACTAGGGAAATAAGTTGATCTATGGTTAAGTTGAAATGAGTACACACACACTTAATCCATTATCCATGATTGGGAGCAAAAGTTCACAAGTTGTAATTATGAGTAGTCTTAGTATTTAATCTTGTAAATAACGGTGATTTTGTTTTAAGCTTAGTTGGGCAAGTGAAAAGCCGGGGACGACAAATTTATCCGTTAGGAGATCTATAGTTTACTCTATGGACGCTTCTTGTTCTATGATCCCTCAAGTTATAAATAACGAAAGTCAAACCCAATAGTTAGTGGGAAAATCAGAAAAAACCAAAAAAAATAAAAATAAATAAATAAATAAATAAAATAAAATAAAATAAAATAAATTAGAATAGTTGTGTACATATTCAAAAATGGTAAAAACGGTGCTTTACGAAACTATTGATTTTAAATTCCCTTTGACAAACACTTGGCTATTTCTAGGTTATTAGTCGAGGGGGATTGACGGTCTTAGTTTTTTTGAATGTTTACTTCATAACATTGCGTGAGGACACGCAATACCTTAGTATGGGGGATTTTGGTATGTGTGTAATTACACATACCATTTTCCATTAAAAACGAGCTTAAATGACCAAAAACTGCCAAATATATGTTTGTTTTGCATTTGTATTGTGCAGGAATCGGATATCGACAAAAGGACGAAAAACGGAGTCAAAAACGACATAACTGAGCACGGAATAGGAAAACGTGAAGAGAAGCCAAAAGTCAAAGCCCAAGTCAATCCCGACAAGTCCAGTCAACTCCGGGAAGCTGAATCTGAAAAGAAAATACAACTTGAGGGACTAAAATTGCCAAACCTCAAAGTTGTATTACAAGAAGAAAAAGGACAAGGGCTGTTTTTGCTATTATATGAAAATACAACTTTAGGGGGGCATTTCTGCCAAACCCCCAAAGTGTTATAACCAAGGGACTTTTTGTGCAATAAGTATATATAAGTTGAGGGGTTATTTTTGCCAACCCCTCAAACTTATATATATAGAAGGACATTGGCTGAAAAGTGCTCATTTACTAGAGGGGTTATTATTGCCAACTCTCCAAACATTTGTCTGTCTTCTCCAACATAATATTTCCCGCCCTTTTGAGACTCAAAAACCCAAGCACCAATCACATGTCGACTTCCCTTCTTTTATCCAACCTTTCCCACCAAAAAACCCAGGGTTCTTCCCTATCTCCCCCCTCCACTATCCCTAGAACCCATAAAGTATGCCATGGTGGCAATCCCACCAATATCGAGCAAAAGGGACGGCTATGATTGAAGAAAAGAAGCACAAACATGTAATCAAAGGCTGGAAATACATTTTTGGTTTTGCTCTCACCAAACTAACACAACAAAGAAGTTGCTCAGCTATAAAAGAAGAAGAAGACAGAAGAACAAGGCAGCAAGTTTTATTTTTTTTAGTTTGTAATTTTTCGTATTTTTAAGCAATTTTCTTTTAAGCTTTTTAAATTCAGCTTTAAGCACTTGTACCATTTATCTTTCAGCTTGTACTTCATTGCTTTGAGTAATAAGATTCAGTGTTTAAGTTTCAATTGTTTTACTTTTCAAGTTTAAGCTGTTTTCATTTCAATAAGCTCTAATAAGCTCATTTGAGCTTATTCTTGTTTATAAGCTCAAAATTAGTTTAAAACCTGTTTTTAGACCTTCATTTACTCAATCTTATCAATTTTAATCAAAATCATGATCACTTGAGTGTTTTTGAGTTGACTTTGAAGATACAAGGAGGAATAAGCTCAAAATCAGCTTATTGTGGTTTTTAAGGTTTAGAGGCTTTGGAAGCCATTAGGAACACT
>BQNB010105354.1:0-16837 GCA_026074375.1 Tanacetum coccineum
TTTGACCCCTAAGAATCTTGAACTGGTTAGCAGGGAGTACTTTGCAGATAGTACCAAAAGTTCCATTACTAAAGATCCTGAGTTATCCATGAACAAATTTATGTAGCCAGTTCAAGGGTAAAAAGCAAGAAATGTTTAAGAGTGTTGTGTTGGGACAAAGATGGAAACTACACCAATTCTACAACCAACGTTGTGTTTTATGTTTTCAACAATTCTTAAAACTAGCCGCCCATCGGGCGGGCTTTGAGACTAGTTATCACCTATATAAAGAGTTTAGGTCTTTTAATATATTGAATTCTTTAAAATGAGTAAATTACATTTTTGGTCCCTGTAGTTTAGCTAAATTGCAGGTTTAGTCATAAATCATAATCTTTTCGAAAGTGCAGCGGTAGTCCTCATTTTGAACTTTGGATTGCATATTTAGTCCTTAGTCAAAGTTAAATGAGTAAAATATCCTTTGTCTTCTTACCCATGAAAATGAAGAAGACATGGGTAATTTGGTCATTTTAGATCGGTCAAGGACTGAATCTGTAATTCAAAGTTCAGAATGGGGACTACCGTTGCACTTTCGAAAGGATTAGGATCAAACCTGCAATTTGGCCAAACCAAAGGGACCAAAAATGCAATTTACTCCATAAAAATCGAGAAAAGAGTGTGGTAATTATCATTTTCAGATGAATAAGAGTTGTCTATGATGTTGCTGTTATTTCCTTGGGATTCTCAATTTTTTATTTGTAATTGGTAGCTGGATTTTTTGTTTGTTCGTGGTCGATTTCGGATATTGACAATTACAGCCTTAAATGCTTTTGTTGTCTAATTGCCATTTTAGTTAAGATCTTGTGTGAGTACTTTATGTATGTTCTTCACTTGGGCGTTTGACCTTGAAGTTTAATCCTTATACTTGGATTATATTTTCGTTCCAACTCACATTTTGGTTTTGTGATAATATAAAGTCAATGAATGTTTAAACCTTATACCTAGATTATATTTTCGTTCCAAGCGACATTTCTTTTGTTGCAACGATTTTATACTAACATGCTTCATAATAAACCATAACTACCAAAAGACATATGGTCTAACTGTATCCTTGATAAGTTATGCCTAAACCAAGAAATTTTCGTTCAAGTACTGTCAAAGACAAGTGTGTGAGATTGATGTGTTTATGGTGAGCCTGTAGAAAGATTGTAATTGAGCGACTATAAATTTTGCATGAATAATGCTTTTCAACTGTTTAGGCATTTGGGTCCTTCCTCATGACAATACACAAAGTATCATTTACTTACAAAATCTCAAATCTCTCTCGCTTCTTCTTAGGGTGTGTTTGTTGAAATTATTGTAGTAGTTAGCAGTAGTTACAATAGCAAAGCGATAAGCGTTTTCCAAAGTGTAAAAGTGTTTTAGTAAATAGTTTAAACTGAAATTCTTTAATTGTATAAATATGACATAATAGCTAATGCTTAATCAAAACAACAGATAAGAAATTCACGTTTAATAATTTAATAAATGCTTATAGATTACTTCCAAAAACGCCATTGTGATAATAATGGCTCCAAAAACTAACACAACTAATAAGTGCACAAAAATGCTATCAAAAGTTGTTTTGATGTAAACCCAAAAGAACAACAGTAAAAAAAAAAAAAACTAAACAAAAGAAAACGAAACCCTTACTAATAATATAGAAGCGGCAAGGGGGGGGGACGTGGGATAGGAGACGCAGGGGCAGAAGAGGGGAGGGGAGACTGGGTATAGTGGTTTATTTAGCCCTTCTACCGCGCGGTCGGGTGGGATTATGTCGCCCCGCGATCGGCGAGGGTCCTCTCGGTTCTCTTTGGCCGTCTCCCTCGGGGGCGGGGCCGCTCACCTCGCTGCTTGCATTTCTGTCTTGGTGGGTGTAGTGTAGCATGTCGTGGGGGGTTGCCCGTCCGGGGTGGTTTTTATCTTTCCTCCCCACAAGCCGCCTGCCTGCTCCACCTCCTTGTTGTTTGGTGCTTCGACTTTTCCAGTTCAATCCCTTCTTTCGGTTGCCCCCCGTCTCCCTCCACCCCGGTGTCCGTCCTGCCTTCTCCCTTCGCCGTGTTTTCCCCGCTCCCGTACTGTGCCGGGTTTCAGGCCCGCTTTGTCGTTCCCCCTGGGTCACCGTCTCTGTAGTGTTCCTTCGTCCTTCCCTTGTTGCCATTGTTCCACGAAAAGAGGTGAGACGAGAGAGACTGGAAAACGGGCAGCTGTTGTCCCTCTAACAACAACTAGATACATACTATAATTGGTGGTGTGTCGACTGGGGGTGGTTGACCGTTAGTTGGGATTAATACGTATACTAGTGACGGGGGGGTGGGAGTAACTGATAATAATGCTAAATACTAATTGCACAAAAATGCTATCAAAAGTTGTTTGTCAAACACACCCTTAATATATTATAGATGCAATTTAGTTTTCACAAAAACACAAACAATGTGGTCACTCGAATAGGATAACCATACATACATATAGGCTAAGTACTTCTTCGTTTTATATGTACTTTCATAATTCGCCAGAGAGATAAACCAATAGCACCATTTCATTTTGCAAATGTTGGTTTGATCTGCTCACTTTTCTATAGGTTATATATTTACTCATGCAACTGTTATAATTGTCATTATTGCAATGAGATAAGTGTTAGTATTTTGAAAACGAAACCGGTCTTAAACAAAGCTTTCACAAAGATGTCTACCTGACGCATTAATCGAGGATACACGACATATCTATGTGCAAACTTTACCTTCAACAAGCGTTATTTTCAACACCCAACACTCGTCAAATCTACAATTTCACTCCTTTTGGCCTAAGACAAACCATGTTACTACATCGATACCCTATTTTGTCAAACATTCCGCTAAAAGGTTGACGTAAGCCATGACAATTTTTGTTCGTTTTCTTTTAATTGATTTTTGTGTTGAGTTTGTGTTTAATTGAATAAGGAGGGTCATAAAAATAGGATTTTTGCTTAACTCATTGATGCGTAAATTGTTTTAAATAATTATAAGCCAAGTTTTAAATTTGAAAAACTCGTTTCACCTTACAAACGCACTAACGGGCAGAGAACCCGATCATGAGTAGTGTAGTTTTGGTAAATCCGAGGTCGTCCCAAGAGCTAAAGGGCGGTTATAAATATGAGTTTAAATTGGTTGTCACGTTTAAAAGCTGTTTAGAATAACTGATTTGTAAGAGAATGAAAACTTTAAAGAAATGAACTAAGTATGATTGAAGAGAAGGAGATGCGGTCCTAATTACTTATTAATTAACATAATGATTCAATGATTCTACTAATTGGGAAAGTCAGGATCGAATGGTCATCAAATCCTTACTTATCTCGCGAAAGCCCGGTCCTACAGGTCATAGTAACCGAGACTTTGTTCCACTGGTCATGGTAAGCGAGCATCATATTTAGCATTTCTATGGTCAAAGTATTACCAAATAGATACCAAGAATTAACAAGAAACAAATGAATCATAATGATAATTAATAAGAAAAGCTTAGTCAAAAACTGAATTCATACAATCAATATCACTGTCAATTAATGAAAGTAATGAAAACATGATAATCGAACCAAACTAGTAGGATGATGATGATCGGGACCAGCTTCTCTCTTCTAGGATGGCTGTGAAGTGCTGGAAAACGACCCGGTATGGTGTCCCAGCCGTCCCCTCAGATGGGAGGAAGAATGGATGCCAAATGAGGCTGAATTCGGCCCTTATTTATAGGTTTCTGATGGTTTACGGCGTAACCGATTCGTTGGTTTACACCGTAACCTTGCTGATGTAGACTTTCCAAAATATAGGCAAAATGGACTTTACGGCGTAACCAAATGGAAGGTTTACGGCGTAACATATGTGTTTATGGCGTAACTGAAGTGGTTATGGCGTAACGTAGAGTTCATGGCGTAACATAAGTGGTTATGGCGTAACGTTGAGTTTATGGCGTAATCTATTTGTGAGGTTACACCGTAAACTCTTCCAAAATTGTAGTAATTGCATTCTTGTGGCTCGTCAGTTGTGATCCGGCTCTAACCCAAAACACAAAAGTTGTAGATATCACTTTCCTCTATTCAAGGCCACTTGAATCAACTTCAAAGAAGTTAGTATGAAGAAGTTATGGTCAAAATACTATAGCACATTTCCCGAGATATCTCAGGAGCATTTCTTCTTCGGCTTCGTTTCTTCACATAATTCTTTCACGAGCCTTTCATAGTAACTCCAAATCATAAGTGGATAGCTTCATATATATTATTCTTCTGTAGAAGCATCTATTAATCACGTCACTAAACTCCAATGCCTGTTTATCTTGATATTATAGTCTAATTCTCGTGTTTCTTGCCAAATGCTTGCGTTTTTCCTAAAAACAACAAAATAAGTGATTAAGTATCATATTCAGGTATTTATAAGATATTTTTAAGCATTTTCATGGGGATTTTGACCCTAAAGTAGACTTGTCATCAAATATCCCCCCACTTGACTTCTACTTGCCCTCAAGTAGACCTGTCAGAATAATTCATAAAAAGATTTCTCCAATTTAACTCGGAGAAATGAATCTATAAAATACTTATGCTAGAAAACATCAAAGCCGAACACCTCACGAAAAGGGGATCAAAATTCACTCAACTCTCAAACTAGTCTAAGTGTTTCATTTTCGGGGTGATCACTCAACTACACAGTCATAGCATGTATTCTATCATAAGCTTAGAAAGTACACAAGTCTCCACCAACTAGAATTAGGGTCTAAACAGTCTCAAAGGCATCATGGGTGACATTGGTTTATTGGGTGATATAAAGGGTTAGGATAGACATGTGATACACTTTTAATTGTTGTTAAGATAAAAACACGAAACAAATAGTCTAAAGTAATCTAAGGCTGTCATAACTAGCTACTGTCCATCCAAGGTCCAAGAGTCTGGGTTCGAAAACCTGATCTTTGATAATGGGCTACTAGCTTCATTCTTCATATTTGTTGAGATGGCTTGGTGCAATAATGGGCTACTAGCTCCATAATTTTTAACTTATTTTGCACCATCTTTATTTTTAAGCGCATGGGTGGCTTTTTATTTGCACCCTCTTTTCTCTTCTTTTTCTTCATGGATAAAACATGCAAATGCTACAGGAGTTTATATCTTTTTATTATTGCCCCTGCAGCATTTGATATTATATGCACATCCCCCCACTTGAGATGAACAACGTCAAAAGTTATGACATAGGGGGTCTTTATAGATCATAACTGATTAGTCTTCCACGAATGCATAAAATTCTCATTCCCATTCCCCCGAACCATGGACTTAAGTAGCCAAAGATTTCAATACAAAGAAAATAAAGACTACATGGTATGCTAAGGCGAAATGGTGTAACGAAACATATAGGGTTTAAACAAGATTGGCTTGACAAGGTGATCTAGGGGTATATTGCACTGATAGTGAGCGCAACTAGGGTTTTACACGGAGAGGTTGACAAGTCAGTGTGACAAGCCGATAAACACACACACATATAGGCTTTTTGGGTGATTTCCTAAAATGTTGCCTTCTTGAACTGTCTATTCCAACTAACCAATTAGGTCTTGACAAGATGTACATGCCAAGTTCTAAAGTCTACAATACTACCGGCACACTCATATTTTAGTGGATTTTTGTATAATAGATGAAAACGGAATCATTGGGCTTAACCTCACCAATTAAATTAAGGGTAATAGTGTACTCGGCAAAGATCATTATAGTTTAGTAAGAAAAACATGTCAAAAATTTTAAAATTGGCACCATTTTTCAAAGAAAACTAGAAAATCAAAGGCAAATATAGGTCAAGTGATAATTCTACTCCTATCCCCCCACTTGGTTTGTACAATGTCCCTATTGTACATTAAGGAAATGAAAATTAAAGATAAGAGTAGAATTAGAACGAAAGACTCCCCTAGATTTGCTCGGTATGATGAAGAGACGGCATGCTCTAAGCCATGCTCCAAGTCTGCTTCTTCGAGCAACATCCATAATCACAAATATCCCATCATCATCTTGGCATGGTATCTAACTAATCTGAATTTGAAATGCCTTCCTGTAGCAAAGAATCAACCAAGCACCACTCCATGTGCATCAACCTGTAATATCTGCAGGAAAACTAATACCAAAAGCATAAATCTGACAAAAAGAAAGATACCAAAATGTACAAGATGGAAATACAATCCTAACTCACTTTCATAGGAATCACGGTTGCATTTAGCGTATGCAACAAGCCTTTTAAACCACTTGGTGGCCCAAGTAGACGAGTGAAGTCTCGTGAGGGTTTTCAGAGAACATACCCACAAAGTTCATTTACCAATATACACGGTTTTGTAAAGTTTCAAACATTTTAATGAATTACAGGAAGGGATTACGGCGTAACCATGGACTGGGTTACGCCGTAATTATGTGGATGACATTTTGAAAATTTTGGATTAAGATCAGTTACGACATAATCATGGAAAAGATTATGCTGTAAACCAAATGATTACGGCATAACTGTGTTGGTTACGCCGTAATTACTGCAACAGTAGCAACATTACCACATAATTACGAGTCGAGGTGACCTCGAATTTTGTCTCCTCGCTGTTGTAACACCCCCAAAATGGGTCGCAGCGGAATGAGAGTCCGGGAGTGTTACTTCATAATACAACAGCACAAGATACAAGAGAACGACCTCTAAATGTGTCGTTTAAAAAGTAATCTCGTTAATTTTCTTGAAATTGATATAACATTTATCCCATAATTGCATCACAATGAAAAGCTTGAAAGAAATACAACGAGATTTGATCATTTGCATGTAAGTAGAAATCCATGAATGAAATCTTGCCAAATTTAAACTCCAATGCACATCAAATAAGCCAAGCATCTAATTTACCTGAGAAGAACATGCTTAAAAGTGTCAACATAAAGTTGGTGAGTTCATAGATTTTTGTATATGTAAATGTTGAAACCAAAAGATTTATAAAGTATGCATGACCATTTCAATCCTTATAATAGTCGCCAAAAATGTAAGTGTAAATGTATAACCGAAAGAGTATAGTGTCTACTGCTTCACCACAGTATAATGAAAAGTGTTTAGTAATCAGTAATGTTCAACAAAGTAGTGTGGACCACAAGATTTGCAAAATGTATGTGACTACTATAATAGATACAGTATCACATAAAATGTATCTACTGTTGCGCTAAGCTCATGACACCGAAGCTAATTTGTGTAGCATATAATATGCCAAGTGTATTCCGCCCTACCGGTGTCTGACCAAGACACCCAATGAGATTTGACATGGTATATATCCGTTTATCGAGAGCCCCGTGGGTAGTGAGCGCTACTCACCCGGATAGGGATAATTAGTCCCAATAGATCTATTTATAACATTCACGCTTACAATTCGTAATTAACAGTTCATGATAGTTTCGGGCAAGATAGTGGTCTAATCGCTACTTAGGCAACACGTAAACAGGAGATGATAACCGAAAACACTTGTGTCCAATGAAGAAATAACCATTGTATTCATAAACAGCTTTAAATACTTAAATCCATAAGTAGAAAGAGTGTGATATTAATCAAGTAACCTAGTTTGTAAATGAGTATAAGTATGAGTATGTAAACAAGTTGTAATGAACATGTATTCTCCCCCCAAGATTTGTAAAGTAATTGTAAAACAAGTGAAACAGGAGCTATAAACTCACCTCGACGATGAAGAACGATTGGCAGAAGTGCACATATTAAGCACAACACAAACGAAAACTGAAACGGCTCGACCAAGGAGTTGCGGGTTATCTTAACGGTTCTGATCCCCTAGCCTAGGATAATGTATTTCGGTTTTCCGATGGATGATTACATCAACGCGACACGTTGATAAAAGATTTAGATTTCAAGTTGAAATAGTTTGGTGGTTGGTTAAATAAAATAAATCGATAAATGAAAGCTAAGTATGTAATATATTCCGTATATATTACATATGAAAAATGGACAAGTATATAATTCATATGGTAAATTATGTAACAAAGACAAACACCCAAAAGAATAATCGAGGTATATAATACTTTGCAAGTATTATATAAGGAACGTGAGAAATAACTAAAACAAAATATTTTGAAACCAATTTAATTAATAAAAAGTCCTTGCATAAAAGTAGACACACGTCTTAAAGTTATGAATTAAGTAAACGATGTTTGTAAAGCTTTTACAAAAGTTATGATTTTACCTTCTAGTCGAGAATTTATAAAATAATATTTTATAAATTAATCTTTCATCTTATTGACGGGTCGTAGCTAAAATAGCTGTCTCATTTGTAAAATTATAGTTTTCGTTTGTTGTCAGGTTATTGTATAATTATAAATAAAATATCTTTAATCTATAACTTAATCCTTTTTATCGGTTTTCAAAGATAATAGAAGTTGTAGCGAAAAATACTAAGTATCGTAATTTATAAAAATTTCGGCATGACCTATTCGTTTATACAACGTTTCCCATATTTATAAAATCTAATGTTTTCCACTTTCCAAACAACCCGTGTTGCAAAATATCCACGTTTTAATTTATATCTAACTAGATAAATTATTTACTAAAGATAAGCAAAAACCAAACACAACCTATGTGTTGTTTAAACGCAAAACCAAACGCTCCTAGCTGCTGAACCAAACACACCCTAGTGGCTGAACCAAACAGCCCGTTTGGCTGCTGTTAACCCCAAAACCAAACACCCCTTTGGCTGTTTAAACCCATAAACAAACACCCCTTTTCTGGGACTATCAAAACCAAACGCACCCCTAGGTGCAGTTAAACTAACCAAACGCACCCTTGGCTGTTAAAACAGCAAAACAAACGCACCCGATACGTTTTAAAAAACCCAAACGCACCCTAGTGTTTAGAAAGAGAACCAAACGCACCCATTTGGTGTGGTTGCTGCCAAACTCATCCTTTCGGGGTGTTAAGAACAACCAAACGCACCCTTTCGGTGCTACCATAAAACCCAACGCACCCTTTGGTGCTGACCCGAAACCCAACGCACCCTTGGTGCTGTTTAAGAAAACCACACACCCTCTCGGTGGTGTTTCTGTCAAACCCAACGTACCCTTTTGGTGGTGGCTGGGTGGGGATGGTGGTGATGATGTGGCAGTAGTTGGTGGTTTGGAGATGGTTGTGCCATGGTAGGGGTGACGGTTGTTCGATGGTGGTGACGATAAAGGTGGCTGTGGTGGTGTTGATGATGGCAGCGGCTGTTGAGCCGTGGCCATGATAGTGACGAGGTGATGATGATGGTGTTGATGTTGGTGTCGATTGGGAGGTGGTACGAAGGTGGTGGTGGTGATCGTGGTGGCAGCGGGGGTGATGCTCGATGGGGGTGGCGATGACGGTGATGATGTTGGTTGTTTAGATGGTGTACCGAATCTAATAGATCGGTGGTGATGAGGTGTGGTCGCCGGAGCATGGCCGGAGTTGGGTAGCCGGAATCTGGTCGGAATTATTGGGGAGGCGCCGGAAAATAAGGAGAGCATGTGTGTGTGTATCTAGGGTTAGCAAATGGTAAAAACCCTAATTGGGTTTATATATATACTCAAAAGTATATAAATGTGTCGTTTGAAAAGCTTGAATGAGAGTCCGGGAGTGTTACTTCATAATACAACAGCACAAGATACAAGAGAACGACCTTTAAATGTGTCGTTTGAAAAGTAATCTCGTTGATTTTCTTGAAATTGATATAACATTTGTCCCATAATTGCATCACAATGAAAAGCTTGAAAGCAATACAACAAGATTTGATCATTTGCATGTAAGTAGAAATCCATGAATGAAATCTTGCCAAATTTAAACTCCAATGCACATCTAATTCACCTGAGAAAAACATGCTTAAAAGTGTCAACATAAAGTTGGTGAGTTTATAGATTTTTGTATATGTAAATGTTGAAATCAAAAGATTTATAAAGTATGCATGACCATTTCAATCCTTATAATAGTCGCCAAAAATGTAAGTGTAAATGTAGAACCGAAAGAGTATAGTGTCTACTGCTTCACCACAGTATAATGAAAAGTGTTTAGTAATCAGTAATGTTCAACAAAGTAGTGTGGACCACAAGATTTCCAAAATGTATGTGACTACTATAACAGATACAGTATCACATAAAATGTATCTACTGTTGCGCTAAGCTCATGACACCGAAGCTAATTTGTGTAGCATATAATATGCCAAGTGTATTCCGCCCTACCGGTGTCTGACCAAGACACCCAATGAGATTTGACATGGTATATATCCGTTTATCAGGAGCCCCGTGGGTAGTGAGCGCTACTCACCTGGATAGGGATAATTAGTCCCAATAGATCTATTTATAACATTCACGCTTACAATCCGTAATTAACAGTTCATGATAGTTTCGGGCAAGAGAGTGGTCTACTCGCTACTTAGGCAACACGTAAACAGGATATGATAACCGAAAACACTTGTGTCCAATGAAGAAATAACCATTGTATTCATAAACAGCTTTAAATACTTAAATCCATAAGTAGAAAGAGTGCGATATCAATCAAGTAACCTAGTTTGTAGATGTGTATAAGTATGAGTATGTAAACAAGTTGTAATGAGCATGTATTCTCCCTCGAGATTTGTAAAGTAATTGTAAAACAAGTGAAAGATGGGCTATAAACTCACCTCGGCGATGAAGAACGATTGGCAGAAGTGCACATATTAAGCACAACACAAACAGAAACCGAAACGGCTCGACCAAGGAGTTGCAGGTTATCTTAACGGTTCTGATCCCCTAGCCTAGGATAATGTATTTGGGTTTTCCGATTGATGATTACATCAACGCGACACGTTGATAAAAGATTTAGATTTCAAGTTGAAATAGTTTGGTGGTTGGTTAAATAAAATAAATTGAAAAATGAAAGCCAAGTATGTAATATATTCCGTATATATTACATATGAAAAATGGACAAGTATATAATTCATATGGTGAATTATATAACAAGGACAAACACCCAAAAGAATAATCGAGGTATATAATACTTTGCAAGTATTATATAAGGAACGTGAGAAAATAATTGAAACAAAATATTTCGACACCAATTTAATTAATAAAAAGTCCTTGCGTAAAAGTAGACACGCGTCTTAAAGTTATGAATTAAGTAAACGATGTTTGTAAAGCTTTTACAAAAGTTATAAAATAATATTTTATAAATTAATCTTTCGTCTTATTGACGGGTCATAGCTAAAATAGTTGTCTCATTTGTAAAATTATAGTTTTCGTTTATTGTCGGGATATTATATAATTATAAATAAAATGTCTTTAATCTATAACTTAATCCTTTTTATCGGTTTTCAAAGATAATAGAAGTTGTAGCGAAAAATACTAAGTATCGTAATTTATAGAAATTTCGGCATGACCTATTCATTTATACAATGTTTCCCATATTTATAAAATCTAATGTTTTCCACTTTTCAAACAACCCGTGTTGCAAAATATCCACGTTTCAATTTATATCTAACTAGACAAATTATTTACTAAAGATAAGCAAAAACCAAACACAACCTATGTGTTGTTTAAATGCAAAACCAAACGCTCCTAGATGCTGAACCAAACACACCCTAGTGGCTGAACCAAACAACCCATTTAGCTGCTGTTAACCCCAAAACCAAACACCCCTTTGGCTGTTTAAACCCATAAACAAACACCCCCTTTCTGGGACTATTAAAACCAAACGCACCCTTAGGTGTAGTTGAACTAACCAAACGCACCCTTGGCTGTTAAAACAGCAAAACAAATGCACCCGATACATTTTAAAAAAAACACAAACGCACCCTAGTGTTTAGAAAGAAAACCAAACGCACCTCTTTGGTGTGGTTGCTGCCAAACGTACCCTTTCGGGGTGTTAAGAACAACCAAACGCACCCTTTCGGTGCTACCATAAAACCCAACGCACCCTTTGGTGCTGACCCGAAACCCAACTTACCCTTGGTGCTGTTTAAGAAAACCACACGCACCCTCTCGGTGGTGTTTCTGTCAAACCCAACGCACCCTTTTGGTGGTGGCTGGGTGGGGATGGTGGTGATGATGTGGCAGCAGTTGGTGGTTCGGAGATGGTTGTGCCGTGATGGGGGTGACGGTTGTTCGATGGTGGTGACAATAAAGGTGGTTGTGGTGGTGTTGATGATGGCAGCGACTGTTGAGCCGTGGCCATGATAGTGACGAGGTGATGATGATGGTGTTGATGTTGGTGTCGATTGGGAGGTGGTACGAAGGTAGTGGTGGTGATCGTGGTGGCAGCGGGGGTGATGCTCGGTGGGGGTGGCGATGACGGTGATGATGTTGGTTGTTTAGATGGTGTACTAGATCTAATAGATCGGTGGTGATGAGGTGTGGTCGCTAGAGCATGGCCGGAGTTGGGTGGCCGGAATCTGGCCGGAATTATTGGGGAGGCGTCGGAAAATAAGGAGAGCATGTGTGTGTGTATCTAGGGTTAGCAAATGGTAAAAACCCTAATTGGGTTTATATATATACTCAAAAGTATATAAAAAATAGCAAGTGTTGTATAGTTTAGGGTAGAAGTTATAAATATTTCCACAAGGACTTAAAGTGTAACTTTTGTAAAGTATTGGTTCGGGACTCGTTTGAGCTAGTTAACGGACGATTCAAAACACGAAAATTGCGCCATTGCGTTCCAAATAGTTTTTTCTACGAAATGAGTATCTACACGACTATTATTTCATAATTGTTTTATAACATTTATTTAAAACGTTTACTATTTATTTGTGTATCACTATTACCTTGTCCGTAAAAGGAACTTTAATTTGAACATTCACGCTTTTAAATAAACGCTTTTGAATAAAATATTAAATAATTTATTAAATATTTTTATTTAATAAAAAGTGATTATTAAATATAATTTAATTATTTTCGTGTCGGTACGCGTTGTGTGCGGTTTTCAAAACTAACGAGATGTTCTTGTTTTCAAGCCAAATAAGTTTAAAAATAAATTTGTACATGAGAGATAAGTAATAATAAATATGATTTATTATTTAAATATGTTCCAAAAATTTTACCGGTTACGCGGTAATCGTTTTTATGCGACCATAAAAGGTCAAAAGGTCAAAAGGCAAGTCAGACCCGAAAAGTTAAAGGGTAAAATAGTCATTTAAAATTCCGAAAATTGCCGGTTGTTACAGCTGTTATACCCCTGCAAAACCAAGTAAGGAACATACAAACCAACTAATATGCAAAAAATTGAAATGTAACAAGACATGAATTAGAAGATAGGCATGGGGTGCCTCCCACGAAGTGCTTGTTTTTGTTCGAGTCACTAGCTTGACTCCACCCTTATTTACTGGGTAATAGGTTGTCCATCCCTCACTTGGGATCAAGTGTGGGTGGAAGTAGCAATAGACACCATTAGGGTGTAAGTATGCTAAAGGATAGGGAAACGATGAATAGAAATCATACCGTCCAGGAGATATAATGTCCCTATCTACCTTACATGGTTTAGATGTTTTGAACATTCCATATAAGGGACTCATTAGTTGAGTATGAATGAAAGGTTTGGGATCAATGATGACTGAATGCACCTGAATATCCGTATAATGTGACTGAGGTCTTTAGCGAGAAGTCTTTCGAGCTCCTCTAAATCCTTAGTAGGACAACATTCTTCCCCTTCATCAACCATGGTGACATTCAAGATCTCTTCTCCGAATTCATCCAAAAGATCATCAAATATTTATTTAGTAGCCGATGCTACATAATTTTCGGTAGATGGTGTGGTGTGTATGGTTTTTGGGATCAAAGGTTGTATAATATTGTCCATAATATCAGGAACGTTAGGTGTGAGGAATTGCCTCACTCATTCTACGTCTTCAACCGTAATATCCCACATATCAAAAGTATCCCTATCATCACCATCTTCCTCCTGATCATCCTCTAAATCATCATCCTGCTCACAACTACTATCCTGATCTATATCATGTTCCATTCGCTTCAAGTTTTCATCTCCTATTCTAAATAAGTCATCCATTATCTTAACAAGGTCGGAATCCTTTTTATCCACAGGAGTGTTAGGTGTGTGTGGTAGTTGAACGAAATATTGGGGTGTAAAGCCATTTGAGTAATTATTTAATGTATTCATATCTAGGCCTTGTTTAGCAACGTACAAATTATATTCGGCTATAGTCATGTTTTCTATGTCAACATCGTTGCTTACCTCGGTAGATACTAAATAATTCATAAGATAAGATTGAACAGGTAGAGGAGGAATGTTATAAGAGTACGGATAGTAAAAAGTATTACTCTTATTCTGGTGAGATGAGCTAAAATCCGCCTTATCATAATGTGTTGGACTTCTTCTGGATTGAACATCATCCCATAATCTCCTTTCTTTCGTAGCTTCATACTCAAGGTACTCGCTCATCGTCGTGTTGTCAATGTCAGGCTCCATTTCCATGTTTCCTAAAAATCAAACAAGAGATAACAGTAGATTATGCTATTACAAGGAAACAAATACTGAAATAAAATATATGTAAAACTCAAATTTAAAACCTAATTAGCTCCCCGACAGCGGCGCCAAAAACTTGATGTGTAAATTGTTTTAAATAATTATAAGCCAAGTTTTAAATTTATAAAACTCGTTTCACCTTACAAACGCACTAACGGGCAGAGAACCCGATCGTGAGTAGTGTAGTTTTGGTAAATCCGAGGTTGTCCCAAGAGCTAAAGGGCGGTTATAAATCTGAGTTTAAATTGGTTGTCACGTTTAAAAGCTGTTTAGAATAACTGATTTGTAAGAGAATGAAAACTTTAAAGCAATGAACTAAGCATGATTGAAGAGAGTGATATGCGGTTCAAATTACTTATTAATTAACATAATGATTCAATGATTCTACTAATTGGGAAAGTCAGGATCGAATGGTCATCAAATCCTTACTTATCTCGCGAAAGCCCAGTCCTACAGGTCATAGTAACCGAGACTTTGTCCCACTGGTCATGATAAGCGAGCATCATATTTAGCATTTCTATGGTCAAAGTATTACCAAATAGATACCAAGAATTAACATGAAATAAATGAATCATAATGATAATTAATAAGAAAAGCTTAGTCAAAAACTGAATTCATACAATCAATATCACTGTCAATTAATGAAAGTAATGAAAACATGATAATCGAACCAAACTAGCAGGATGATGATGATCGGGACCAGCTTCTCTCTTCTAGGATGGCTGTGAAGTGCTGGAAAACGACCTGAGATGGTGTCCTAGTCGTCCCCTCAGATGGGAGGAAGAATGGATGCCAAATGAGGCTGAATTCGGCCCTTATTTATAGGTTTATGATGGTTTACAGCGTAACCGATTCGTTGGTTTACGCCGTAACCTTGCTGATGTAGACTTTCCAAAATATAGGTAAAATGGACTTTACGGCGTAACCAAATGGAAGGTTTACGGCGTAACATATGTGTTTATGCCGTAACTGAATGGCGTAACGTAGAGTTTATGGCGTAACATAAGTGGTTATGGCTTAACGTTGAGTTTATGGCGTAATCTATTTGTGACGTTACACCGTAAACTCTTCCAAAATTGTAGTAATTGCATTCTTGTGGCTCGTCAGTTGTGATCCGGCTCTAACCCAAAACACGAAAATTGTAGATATCACTTTCCTCTATTCAAGGCCACTTGAATCAACTTCAAAGAAGTTAGTGATTCTTGATATAATAGTATATATAATATATATATAACTAAAATACCAATTATCAATAATAATATAGTAATAAGTATTCCGTAAGGCTTCTAGAAGATTACTTTTATCCAAAGTAAAATTCAAAACCTTCTCGAGTCGTATCCCGACGAGGTGTGAATTGAAAATCGGTTAAGTTAGTGATCGTGTGATTTGAATGGCTTAAGAGATTTTTATTTTGATTTCTAATTCTACTAATAAAAACGCATAAAACATGTAAAGGCAAGCAACAATTAAAGCAATTAAAAATTTGACCTAAAAACGTTAACGAAAATCCTAAAAAAAACGCGACTTAAACCCCTAATTATCAAAATTTAATCCTAAGAATGTTTTTTCACTTTTTATAAGTCCTAAATGACTAAAAATAATTTTAGAAAAAATAATTATATTTTTTTTACTTTTATTTTACTTATTGTGAATTAAAAACTATTTTATTCTAGAAAAGTAATTAAAAATACTAAACTAATTTATAAAAATCTGGAAAAATTATGAAAAGTACTTTAGACAATGCAGAATCTATGAAAAATGAAAGCTTGAAAAGTGACTTTAGGAATAAGCAGATAATATGCAAATAAGCTCGAATAAGCTAAAAACTAAAGTGACTATATGAATTTAATGGTGCAAAGAAATGAATGAAAAAGACCCCAGGGAAGATGGTGATGAGTGTGTGTGCTAAGACGTATGCTATGAAAGGGGGAGGTCACAGGTTCGAAACCTATGGGCTTTCTTTTTTACTAAACATTTTTTTTGTTTTCTTTTTGAAAAAGCTTAATACACAAGCTAAAACTAACAACTTTAATAAATGAACTTTTAACAAAACTGAAAAATAAGCTAGAAATAAGCTAAGAAAAAGTGGTAGTTTAAAAGAAATCTAACTTATCACTTATGAGCAAAACTATTTTGGCTTTTTGGATTTAATAAGCTAAAGGAAAGACAAACTAGCTAAAACAGCCATGTAGCTAAACCTTATATGCACTAGAAACTAGGAAATAAGCAAATTGAATAAGCTGGAAAGCACTTAAAAGCTATAAGACGGCAGACCTAAAAAACAGATTTAAAAGACTTTTTCCACTCTTTAAGCTCAAATTTAAGGATCATTAAGCACTCACAAAAAG
>BQNB010105355.1:0-23622 GCA_026074375.1 Tanacetum coccineum
AATATGAAACAAGAAAAGGGAGTGTCTTTCAAAAAAATATTCTGAAATTAAGAAGGAATTTGACAAACAAACAAATTGGATCTTTGTACTCATCGTATACGAGATGCAATAAAATTGAAAAAAGAAAATGAAACGAAAAAGGAAAAAAATAGTTAATTACGACTAATGACAGTTTGAGAACAAAAGAAAAGAACGTGGGTATATTTTCAATACCCCCAAAATGTTAAGTAATGGAGTATGAGCCAGTTTGGGATATTCATTGATTATATTATGTTAAACCAACCATCATTTTCCATTTTCTTTCCAATTACTTATAC
Organism: Tanacetum coccineum; assembly: GCA_026074375.1. NCBI lineage: Eukaryota > Viridiplantae > Streptophyta > Magnoliopsida > Asterales > Asteraceae > Tanacetum > Tanacetum coccineum. Next base: position 318 of record BQNB010105355.1, read on the forward strand.
CCTATAACCCTCAACCAAGCACCCCCTCAGTTTTGTGTTTCAAATAAAAGGTCTTCCTCACTCTACCCCATTAACAAAACATTTTTGGGTTTAAGTGACAATTTTGTTTATTTGAGGTTCAAATTAACATGTTTATGTATGTCGCCAGACTTTCACCTCTCTACGCCGTTATCTATAAACATTTCATCGTATCTTTACGACGATATATATGAATGTTTATAAAAATTGTAGTGTATATAGAGAATGTTGTATGTAAAAATGAAAACCCAAACACAGTAAGTGTATTTATAGAGAAATTATTTATGCAAATGGTGTCGATATTTCATTTTTCTCAAATGACGTAACGTTTTTTTTTGGAACGGCAATTTGTGGCTACATGGCCCCTAGCCCAAAAGGCGTAGCGAGCCCACACAACCAGGTTGGTTCCAGCCCAGAAGGCAATGGCACCCTTCCCTTTACACACGCGGGAGGAAACCCCTATCACCCTAGACAAGACTCGAACATGAGACCTTGGTAAAACCTCCATACCATTGGACCAAATGCCCGTTGGTCAAATGACGTAACGTTGAAGTACCTAACATTAATTATACCATTCGAAGATGTATCAATACCTTTTGCAATGTAGCGATTGTATCTTACTGCTATTATAGATTATGTTCAAAACATATCGTTTTTATATCGTGTGATATCGTTGAGATCAGATTGATAGATAGCTTTTTGAAAAAGATCTTAAGATTTTCATATTCTAAATCCATTATATATAGAGAGAGAAACGGTCATCTTGATATTTTTGATTTTGAAACATAAAAACTCAAAAAGTATATAAACACTTGAGAAAGTGTACATAATGAACCACATTCATCAGATTTTTTTAATGAAATAAAATTTTAAATCTTTAGATAAAAACATTACTCATCGTTTAGATTATATTGTTTGACTCGATGATTAGGAAGTGGTCCAATGTTGGTGAGATCACTAAAGCTAGTTAAAAATTCTTTTACGACTTTACACGTTTACTTTAACATTTGCGGCTACCATTTGTCTCTTTTTGTGTCATTTTGCTGGTTGCTTCTTCTTTATTTCTTTTTCCTCTTTTACTAAATATCGACAAGTACCGTAATTTAATTTACTATTGTTGAGTGAGGTTTTAATTAATTGAGAAACTTTATCTACTAGGAGCGTAGTTGGTAAGATGACTAATAGGTGTTACGTCACCTTAATCAACTAACTTTATTCATTAATTATTTAGATTAACTAGATGTTTTTTTTATCAGTTTTTTTTTCATTAAATGCCAATATTCAAAAAGTATTCTGCCATAAATGACTAACAAGAAATAAAGAAAGAAATATTAACATCAAATAAATTTTATAAAAAAAATAAAATATATATACCTAAAGATGTTTCACTTAATATTTTTTTTTGACCAGCAAAACATGATATATATATGTTAGACGCATAAATTATTGGCCCAAGCCATTGTGGGCTTGAGGTCCATTAGATCTAGGGTTTAGTAGCTTATTCCCAAGCTATTTCTAAATATAAATAGACATAAATTGTTATGTAATGAAAGCAATCCAATTCTATATGCAATTTCTATTATCTTTCAAGGAAATCACAGCGTTAGAAAGATCCACCAATTAAATTTGCTATCCACCGGTCCATCGGCTACTTGTTGGTGATGCCTTAGGGATCTCGTTATTGTATCCGCTTTAATGTTTTATTATTTAGGATTTTACTTTCGTATTCACTGCATAAACCTAAACCCTAGCCTTCAAAACACAAAAAAAAAAGTTTTAGTTTCCTAGATCAACCTCTTTTTTTCTCATCTGATTGTTTTTTACGTTGTCGAATAACATTGTCGTTGACAACAAAAGTTGTCATCAAAATTGCTCGCTCCCTCCTAACGGCAAAATGAGTCATGACGTAAAAACAAAATAACAAACTCATAAAAATGAAGGAAACTTGCGAACAAAATATACATTATTCGTCCAATACAATTCATCTCTTGCAAACAGCCAACAAAGAAGATAAAGAGAAGAAAATCGGCTTCAACATTCATCATATGTCCCATAACGAAGACCCCCGTTCAAACTGCGGGGGAGTGTTTTAACCATAAATTATTGGCCCAAGCCAATGTGGGCTTGATGTCCATTAGATCTAGTGTTTAGTAGCGTTATTCTCCAAAGCTGTTCTATTTAAATAGACATGTTTTGTATGTAATGAAAGCATCCAATCAATATCAATTTTCTATATCTTTCAATATATATCTAAAATGCATCTAATTTAAGTCGGTGCATCTCGAATATGCGGTTATATTTACTTCTTATCCTTCTTATTTTAAAAAAACTTCTTATTTGATCATATATATATATATATATATATATATATATAAATGGAACAAGAAATACTAGCAAGGAGCTAGAACTACAATGGAGATTTTAACCAATCTATCCAAATACTAAACTTGCCCCCTCTAAACTTAATCCAAAAAAAAGAAAACAAACGAATGTTAACGAAATGTCACTTTTCCTCATAGATTGAGAGTTAAAGATGACATTATTTCGATAACGCCAAATCACCCATAAAGAAGCCACAATAATGACAAAAATACGTTGCTTTTTAGCTAAAGATACGGACCACGAGCTCAACCACTCTCGCCAATCATCGATAGAATCAAATTAAGGCATAGAAATATCACACCACACACGAATGAGCTGCCATATGCTTCGAGCAATATCACAAACAAACAAATATGTTGATTGGACTCCACGCTCCCATTACACGACGGACATGAAATATCTTGAATTTTCATACCCCGGAAAGAAAGATTCAAAATCAAACGCCTAAGGAATATGTTAACTGTAACACCCCTAAAATGGGTCGCAGCGGAATATGATGTTCTGAGGGAATTACATCATAGATCAATAGCACAAGATATGAGAACGACCTCTAAAAGAGTCGTTTAAAAACTGATACATTGGATTTCATAAATTGTTTGTTACAAAAGTCCATAGGCTTAACTTGTTCAACTTGAAAAAGTAAAGATTTCACAACATAACAATATCTCAAAATGCAATGCACGTAAATCTTTATAGCGATATAACTTCAAAAGACGACGATCCAATGTACCCATGACTGGCACCTTATTGACCTGAGAAACATGTTTAAACTGTCAACAATAATGTTGGTGAATTTATAGGTTTATAAATTAAATGAAACGGATAGCAAGATTTCCCTGTAATAAAGCAACGAAAACAATATCACATAAATGTATTACGATATGCACTAAGCTCATGACACTGAAGCTAAACAATGTATGTATATCAAATACATATAAATGATGGTGCCCAATGTAGATGTTCAACTCGTAACATCTATGAGTCCGAAATGGTATACATTCGTCGTTTCCGGCCAACCGATAAACTAGCAAGTGCTACTTGCTCGAAATGGGATGTTAATTCCTAAATAGATCTATTCATAACATTCGCGCTTACAATCTAATAATTAACAGTTCATGATAATGGGCATAGTGGGTTATAGCTACTTAGGTAAACTCGTAATATTTGAATTAAAATATACTTGCATCCATTTTGTAAAACAAACATGATCTCATCCCCAAGATTTGATAAATGATTGGAAAGTGTAAGATGAGGACTATAAACTCACATCAAGCAATGATAACGAATAGCGTATAGAAGGTAGTGGCACGAAAAGCGATGCAAAAGACTTTATCCGCAACCCAAGTAAAAATAATACATATTTACTAAGAAGAAAATATAAAATCAAGTATTTTTAATCCCGTCCCTAGTATGTGCATGAGCTCTATTAAATAATGATGTTTGAGAAAAATGAATTTTCATGTTAAAGTGGTCAACTTCATCGGGTCAATGGGTTCAAAATATAAACAAGCAATTTACGATATTAGACTTTTTGGAAACTAGGTCATGTGAACTTTAAAACGTTAGTTCTGTTCGACTATTGGTTTGGTCTCTAAATGTGTTAAATAATTACGCCAAATAGTGGTGTATAACTAGTTAAAAGAGTGCAAATATAGTTAAGTTTTATGATTGATAACTCAGAGTTTTATAATTTATTTATGGACTCGATACTTAATGAGAAAGAAATCTAAAAATACATTTAACGTATCGAACAGGTCCTCTATAACTTTTATTAATAAAGTTTTAAGTTTCGATGTCGTTAAACGGGTCAAAAACGAGTGCAAATTGGGAGTGCTAGAAATATGTTCGAAGCTGAGAATAAGAACTCTATACGCCAGGTGTTTGACAAAATGTCAACACACGTGCCTAACAGTCATATTCAAACGTTAATTGCGAACTCGTTTCAAACGAAAAGGGCTAATTTTTCTTCCTAATTAAAGATGGTACATTAGGCTTCAAATAACAGTATTTGGTTCGTTTTAACATTAGGTAGAGGTGTCGCAATAACCTGAGACTCGTTGGCCATTTTAAAACAGTGAAAAGAAATGGCAGTTTCTGTCGCCTAACTTTAAGTCCTTCTAACTTCGTCGTTACTTGACAAAAACTAGTGATTCCAGGGGCAAAACAAATCCTTACACCTCCTTTATAAGTAATAATTAAGGTTCGATTTTATGCTCAACTCCTAGTGGTCGAATGATGTACTCAAACCTACCCAGGTAACCTGCGATTTATATTAGTTTCAACAGACGCGTTTTCTTTTTATCCAATAACGTGTCCAAGCTACAAAATGGATGGTTTTCTACACCTATAACCCTAGCATAAGCATGGCCCAAGTTTTATTAGTCACTTAATTAGTTTTATGGGGTTTTTCTGTTTATTCATTTTACATCATGAAGCAAAAATCATGTTTTGTTTTTAACAGATTTCAAGCACACATTTAAGGACATACGAATTGCATATAATAGGTAAATAAATGAGGGTGATTGCTTACAGAAAATGTAGGGACGAACGCGTATAGAACTTGACCTAATGAATGATGATGACTACACGAATCTATTCACCCCTCGCGTATACAAAACCAAACACCCAAACAAATAATTATCCGCAACTGCTTGTACCCCTTATGATCACGAACCTAATTGTTCGTTTGCTGCCTTGATGTGGATGACCAACAGGGAATGAAAAACCAAAGAAACCTAGTTAGGTTTCTTGGAGTTTTAGGGTTTATGGTGAATGTGATGGTGAAATGTTTGTGTGTTGTTTGTGAGTCAAAAAACCAAGGATATAAGAACAAGAAACAATGGTGAAAGGAGTATGATTATGAATCTGATATTGTTGAGTTTCTCTGTGTTTTCTCTAACTGAGTTTTCAAGAGTTAGGTAAGTATTTTTATAGTCAAATAGAAGTGCAGGTATAGTGTTTCAACTTGAGGTCACGTTTCTATGTTAACCCATATGAGGCAAGGGATTTTTAGGGTTTACTTATGTTCAAGGTACATGGATTAAAAGGCGAGTACTGTGGTGTTGCGTGGGAAGCAGAAACAAGGAAAACACAGCCCAAAGTATCACGTGGGATTTGAGGGGTTTATAAAAGAGAGATTGGCCTTTATCCAATGGGTATTTAAGTTAAGGTAATATAGAATCTTGCAAAAAAATTTCCTTAGTTGAAACTTACTGATTTTGTGGAGTTGAAGAGGTATACACGAAATTTTGTCTAGTTTTTAGGAGTGTATATTTAGTTTCTTATATTTTTTTTATTTTTTTTATAGTATTCATTAGTTGAAGAAAATGGAAGAAATATAGAACTTGTTTTTGTTTACTTATCATAATTTAATCCTAAGTTGTGGTGAAAGGGAAAAGAATAGAATGTATTCGTTTTTGGTTAGTTATGGTGTAGAGCAATTTATAAACAGCTCTTTAATTTAACGTAGTATTAATCATGATATTTGAATGTCTTGATTAAGTTTTGAAATGTAGAAGTACATATAAGTATGGAACCGGGTATGGAGGTTTATATGAAGTAGACTTGCTAAGAATTCGATATTAAAGGCAAACGCAAAAAAGCCCAAAAAAAATAAAATGAATAAATAATGGAACACTTGAAGTCGTAACATGACCTGAAAACACGAGGTGTTATATTAACTTTTCGAGGAAGCATTTTTTCCCATATCGTCGAGGGAACCAACGAAGGCAGAAAATGATCATCTAAAAATCGACGCGTGACTCCAACGGAAAAAATACCATCTTTCGCTAACGACCAAACACATGCATCTGATTCAAGAGTCACCTCCATGTTTCCAATCTCAACCAATAACGCATTAAGAGAGGACATATTACGAGTCCCCAACTCCGATCTTGACCAATCCCAACGCCATTCTTCATTAGAGATACGATCAATGACCAAACAATCCTTGTTTCTCTCCAAACAAAATAACCGGTTGTAGCGAAGATACAAAGGATGATCTCCAAGCCACGTGTCCTTACAAAAACGAATTAAGGTGCCACAACCCACTTTAAACTGTAAAGAATCAGTCGGAAGAATACCACTCGAATGCAAATGATTAGAAGACCCAACTATCTTAGCCCATAAACCATTTATTTTGCACCCCCGTTGATCAAAACCCCCTTCATGACCATGTAAAGCTTTAATTAAACGAACCCATAAGACACTTGGGTTAGAAGCCAACCTCCATCGCCATTTTTGAAGCAATGCGAGGTTAAATGATTTCAAACTACCAATACCCAAACCGCCTTTATCAAACAACATTAATTATATATAATAATTATAAATTAAAAATATAAAAATTATAAAAATTAATAAATACCCAAACCGCCTTTATCAAACGAAGCCATAACATTTGACCACTTAATCCAAGCAAGTTTTTTCGTATCTTAAGAACCCCCCCCCCCCCCTAAAAAATGAAGCACGAAGACTCTCCATGCTCTTCAAAATGGTTTCAGGCACTTTGAAGATAGAAAAATAATAAATCCCGAGACTTCCTAACACTGATTTTATTAATGTTAGATGACCACCAATAGAAAGAAGATTTGCCTTCCATGAAGACAGCTTGGAATGAAACCGGTCGATTAGATTCTTCCAATTTGCCGTATGATTCATATTAGAACCAATAGGTCACCCTAGATAAACAAAAGGGAAAGAACCTGTTGCACATCGTGTTATACGCGCCATATCATTGACCTCTTCTATAGAAACACCAACACCATAAACATTAGACTTATGAATGTTTATTTTGAGACCGACGCCAAGAAAAACACCCTTAAGACACAAATAATATTATCCATATCTTGAGAACTCCATTCCGTCATAATTACAACATCATTGGCATAGAATAAATGAGACAGATGCACGGCTAAACCATCAAACTTTATACCTCGAATCAGACCAGAAGTAACTGCATCAGATAAGGCACTATGAAGCCCTTCCATCACAAACAAAAACAAAAACGGAGAAAGCGAATCTCCTTGTCTAAGACCACATTTAAGAGAGAATTCAGAAGTTGGACTACCATTAACTAAAATGGAAGTCCTAGCCGTCTCTAAACATGCTTTAATCCATACCCGCCACTTCAAACCAAATCCAAGATTGTTTAACATATAATCTAAGTAATTCCAACTTACCGAATCATAGGCCTTTTCAAAATCAACTTTAAAAATCAACATCTTCTTGTGTCGCTTTTTGTACCAATCAATAATCTCACTAAGTATAAGCGGACCATCTAGAATTTGGCGACCCGAAATGAAAGCGGATTGCTCATGACTAACAAGTTTTCCAACAACCTTAGATAATCTATTTGCTAATATTTTAGCAATGATCTTATAATGAATCCCAATAAGAGAGATAGGCCTAAAATCTTGAATATGAATTGGATTGCTTACTTTCAGAAGGAGAGTAATAAACGCCGAGTTGGAACCCAGAGGCATCTTTCCAGTTTCGAAAAAAGAAGACACAAACTCATGAATATCCATCTTGATGCTCTCCCAATACCTTTTAACAAAAGCAAATGAAAAACCGTCAGGACCGGGAGCTTTATCGCTACCACAATCCCATATTGTTGCCTTGATTTCATGCATAGAAACAACACCTTCTAACTGAAGCCGATCCTCAGAATTAAGGATCAAAGAGACTGCTACCGGACTTAAAGAAACCACTGATTCATTTGCTTGAAATTTCTCCTTGTAAAAGTTAAGAAAAACCTCTTTAACTTGATGAGGCTCCGATATCCAATTCCCCTGGTGCAAAATACCCTGAACCGATTGAGACCTTCTCTTTTTCTTCACCAAACCGTGGAAAAACTTAGTGTTTTCATCACCCTCCATGTCCCATTTGATGCGAGCCTTTTGAACCGTATCCATAGCCTCAAAATTCTCTAAGTCTTCACTTGATAATAGATAATGAAAAAGAAAAAATTTTTTTAATATGAACAATAAAAATAAGATAGATGAAGTAATACATTTTAAGAAATGATATTTCCTCATACTACTTATTTTTACTTTTATTTCTACTTATAAGATATTGATAAGTGTCAGAATTAACGGTTTGAATGTAGAGAGATAGTGAATGGAGAAAAAACACATAATAATATTGTGTGTGTAAAATGATATGTAGGAATATGATGTAAGAGAATATAACAAAACTCGTATTTTTTAGTGGTAGCTTGAGCTTATTTCGAGATTGAAGGTAACTGTTTTAATAAGCACATTTTTAAATATGTAAAGGATTTGGAAACTGAAAGTATAAAACTAATATAAGGATATGTCATTTTTCTTATTGAAATAGCCTCTTAAAAAACCATTTGTACCCCTTTGATTTATCGGTTTTTTTATTTTTTTTTAATTTTAATTTTATAATTTTGTTTATGTTACAAAACTGTGAAACAGAAAGTATGGAACGAAAATTATAAAGTTTAACAAGTCAAAAGTTTTAAACTGTCAAAAAATACGGAACAAAAACTGATAAAACACTGTGTTGCACTGTAAACTGTGCGACAAAAAAACATGTTTTGTACTTTTTTTTTACTTTTTAGCGGGTCAAGGGATACCAATAATGGTAGTACCAATCGAAATAACACGTTATCACTGTTCAATTGTGTTCATCATTTGAGTAACTCGTCTTGGTAAATCCGAGTTTTATGAAAGTTGCCTTTGAGAAATAAAATCTAAGCCTAACTTTTGCCGACTTTGTTGGAAGGACCCGCAAAAGCATGAGTTGTCAAAGTCAGTGTTATTTTCACATGGTAAAATAGTATATAACGACATGCAATTAAGGCCTTTGTTGCCATCAAACAATTGTACTTATCCTTAAATTCCTAATCTGTTTTTTGAGTATATTTTTGCTTTGGGTACCCCTCTTGGTACCCCTGAAATAGTGCCACTTTTTACAGTGCAACGTAGTTTTTTATCAGTTTTTGTTCCGTAATTTTTGACAGTTTCATACTTTTGACCTGTTAAACTTTATATTTTTCGTTCCGTTTTTTCCGTGTCACAGTTTTATAACATATACAAAATTATAAAAATACAAAAAAAAATACGAAAAAAAAAGGAAAAAATCCGGGAGGGGGTACAAATGGTGATTTAGAGGGGGTACATATATCATAAGCCTTTTGGTTTCTGTTTAAATTCCTAATCTGTTTTTTGAGGCCTTGTGTTTAATGCAATATCATATAATAGCATGTTGATTTTCATTGCGTGCTTCATCCTATTTTTTTAAAGGCAACTAATTATCTCACAATATAATTACAACAAATTAATCTCACATGTCTTAAGCAGAACTTGAACTCACAACCATTTAGTTGAAGAGCTTCTCACACAACAAGAGATACCATTAGGACCTTCGGTTCCTGTCGGGGATGTTTTCGTACGAATTTTGTGTGTGCAGTGCAGTGTGTACAATCTTGCACTTGAAGATCTTAAACTGAATCGTTGTAAAGGTTGAACTAAACTAAATAATACTACATCCGTCTTGTTTTTATTGTCTTTTTAAAAAAATTTAAAGATTTTTTTAAACTTTAATCTTTAATATTTTTGTTTGTATTATATAATACTTGATGAAAATTATACCAATGAAAATACATTTAAAAACTAATATATTTGTATATTTTTGCATAAAATATTATATAAAACAAACAAAAATATTTAAAATATAAATTGAAAATAAAAACTTTAAAACTTAAAAAAAAACAATAAAAACGAGACGGATAAAGTATATTAGAATGTCATAGCTTTTAGATTTCTCTATACCGGCAATTTAAGCTTTCGATTAACATGTTGATTTTATGGTACCATTATGTTCAAAATTTTTGTATAGACCTCATTTTTTTTTTCTTTGATTTTTTCCGCTATCATTATCATTATAAGTATATATACAAAGAGCAGTACGTTTTTGGAAAACGTGAAAAAAATAGTGTTAAAAAAATACACGTTTCTCAACGCTATATTAATATTAAAAAAACCTTACAAAACGCACATTTCAAACTATGCGAAAAGTTACTAAAACGACATCGAACTTTTACCTATTTACGACTTTTTTACATAACAAACTTTATTTATCAAATATGGAATGTATGTCTATCGATTCATTTATAAAAATATATGCCACTGAAAAGATATTCGAATTGCAAACAAAACGAGCCAAATGTTGCAATGCTTTTGATATACGTACGATTTTATAAAAAATGTTAAAGTTTAATATATATATTTTTTAAAATAAAAATATAAAACCGTATTATACGAAAATAGTCTTTGAAGTTATCGGTTCATTGCAAAGTTAGTCTTTAATGACTAACTTTGTAATAGAACGCTAACTGAATGACTATTTTTCTAAATTATCTCAGAAACAATTTATGAAAATAGTCCTTGGGATTATCGGTCATTTGCAAAGTTAGTCATTAATGACAAACTTACTATACGAAAATAGTCTTTTCCGTTGCTTTGGTTTGTCGTTTTATTTGTTTGTTATAGTCTTAGAGCATTGGGTATCCTCAAGCCATGACTTGAAGTCATAGCCCAAAAAGTGATGCCACGTAAGCAAAAGTGTTATGACACCAGAAATGTTATGGCACCACATTTGGGTGACTCCCTCGTTGGCTTCAAGCCATAGGCAAAAAGTGGTGTCATGGGTCCACACATACCCCACTAAAAACACAAATCAACACAAAAAACAAAAAAAGGAAACAAGCTTTGGCGCTGGCTGTTATTTGCCAGCCCAAAAACTACCGGCCAAAGCATGGTATGGTTGGCGCCACATTTAATTCGGCTGGTACCATGGCGCAGCACCACCAACCCATGGTACCGCTTGCTCTTAGGTTGTTAGTGTTTGTTTTTTTGTTTGCCCCGCTGTGTTCTTTTGGCTTTTGTATTTGTGTTTCTTTCGTTCGGGTTCTTGTCTTTGTAATCGTCTTGTTTGGAGAGTATGAATGCCATTTGTTTGTATCGTTTTTGTTTGATTTTATATATTGTCGCCTTTCTAAAAAAAGGTTTTTAACGTAAAATCTCACGCTTCGCTACATAGCGCGGGTAAAAAAACATCGTTTCATTTATTATATAGTACTAGTAAAGAACATTGATATTGGCGATGGGTTAGCCATTAGATCCAGCCCAGACATCTAACTGAGCTTTTGTGTAGTTTTGGGCCTAAGTACTTATGGAGTAGCTTTATATCCAAAATTATGTTTTATATATCCAAAATTCCTTTTGAAATAAGATTATACGTGGAACCTTTATAAATTGATGTGAGGATTGTGAGATTTGTATTTGTAGACTTTACATAATATTTTGCTTCAAGTTCCTACATTTATATGTTACTAAGATGCGTTCAATTATTTTATAACTTGATTTGAATTTTCATCGATGCTCTATTCTTATATCAAACTGTGTAAAAACATCAACCTCAACGCGTTCGGGTTTGGGACCAATAGCCAATTCACAGCGTTAAGAAAACGTGTTTAGATAGTCACGAGGGGTTCATATTGTGATGCGAGTAAAGAAAGATGATCACTAACATAAAGCAAAATGCCTTTGGCTACTAGATGAAGGTTGATAATTTCATAATTCAGATTTGGACCACATTGAACAAACTTTATAACTTTACGGCTTAAATTTAAATAAAGTTATAGTCTTTATAGTATAGCTACAAGAAGTATGAAGTTTGTGTTTTAGTTCTTTGACTTACATGTTCTATCTCTCATATTTACTAAAATTAAACTAAAGGCTACTATTGCTAACGCATGCTTATGTTGAAATGACCTTTGTTTCATTCAAAAGTTTTTTTTTGTTGCATATTCTTGAAGATATCATATACTTTTTTAGCTTGTCATTTAACTTGGTTTAATTTTCACTTTTGATGAACTTTATGCTTAAAAAGAGGTTCTTAGTACGACGGAACTTGAACGATATTGGTAGAGGGCCAACTTGAAAAATATTTATTTTAGGAGGTGAGATATACATTACACTGAAATTTTTGTATTAAAAATGACTAAAATCATATATAAAATGGTATAAAGCGTACATAGAGTCAAAAAATTTGGGGAGGCCACAACCCCCTCGGTCCCTTCTAAGTTACGTCCATGCTAGTATTGTAGTAAGTTTGTTGATCTAAAACTTAGTTGCTAGTACCCAAACAAAAAAAAATTATATAAAACATATAAAGTATCTCAATGTATTTTGATAATAAGAACTAGGACATCCACGTACAACGGTAAAACTTTATAAAGCTCTATAATTGTGTCAAATCATAAAATATTACTAGACCATAAACCTTTTCATGTTATAAACTTGTAAAGCTTTATAAATATCTCACATTACCTAAACTTACAAAGACTTTCGAAACATTGAACTTTTTCATGACACATAAGCATACAATATTAAACTTGCCATGTTGAAATAGATTATAAAACTTTAATTAAGTTTTAAACATCTTCTTAAACCTCCTATTTTGATTGATGTTAGAATTCAACACATAAATATATGTATGAATAAATCACATCATACATGATTCTTTTTTACTTAACAAAAACATACTCAGTCTCGTCAGAGCAAAGTATGAAGAGATAAAATTTAAAAATCACACCGCTACTCAAGCGTAAAAAGACTGCATACAAAAACACATTTTTATAAAAACGAAGTTTATATAGTTATACATGAACTATAATTGGACTGGGTTGGGCCAGACTGGACTCGTTCCTAAGTTTTGCAAGAATTTGTCAATCTATTCCCTTTTGTGATTAGTTGTGGTTTTAGAAGACATATATTTTAATCCTGCGAGATGTAAGTAATTTGAATATTGTATTCTTCAGTTTCTGTTCTTATGTTGGTCTGTAGAGTTACCTCCAAATACGGTGGAATGGCCGGAGATACGAGCATTCTTGTTTTTGACTGTGCACGCAGATAAAAAGCCAGGAACCTAGACTGATGTATTTGATAATTTTGGTAACATTTGAGGATTTTGTATACTGATGGATAGTGTAATTTGTGGGATATTGTAATTAAAAATAAACAATTATTTTGAGACGAATAGAGAATGATATCAGTAAGTTTGTAGCTATTATGTATAGAAGGGAAACATGTCCTTTTTTAGATTGTGTTAAATGTGTGTAACATCTTAAGACCATCTTTTAGTTAAATACTTGATACATACTTGATTATATATTGCTATATGTTGTATTTTCTTTTTAAACCGGGGTTTTATTTTGGTTAATCAATCTACGGCATTTGAGCTCACCGTCGTATAAACAGAATCGGGTGAACTCTCATTTTAGGGAAGGTTGGTGTGGCCAAGTTATTTGTAGCCATTATTTTCTACAAGTATTTGCAATATTTTCGTAAGTTGTTAAAAAAAATTAACGGTCGTTACTTAACAGCCATTAGTGGGAGAGGGGGAAATTCGTAATTTTTTTAAAGTTATGGTAGTTTTCGTAATTTGCGTCATAGTGTGAGGTATTTTTGTCTAAATTCTAGGCTTAAATGGGTGGGCAGGAAAAGGCCGGAATTGGACCGTCTTTGGGTTCGGGTGTGGGTCTGGGTCACGGGTCGGGTCGGGGCTCCGTTTTGCAACCGGAGTTCCTACTGATTGTTTATATATATAATGTGTAACATCTTAAGACCATCTTTTAGTTAAACAAGCGTGATTACCCGCGCGTTGCAGCGGGTCGTTAATTTTTTTGGCGTAATCGGCCTCATGTTTAATAGTTTGTTTTTTTCTTATATGTGCTTATGTGTGAGGCTCGTGTTTAAAGGTTTCTTTTTTTGGCTATACGGGTTTTTTTTTTAATATAATTTTAATAGCCAAAAACATGGCGTTTTATTTATTGTTATTTGTTGTGGGTTTATTTTTTCGGTCTCATGTTTAATAGTGCGGGTTAATTTTTGCGTTAAAATTTTATTTTTATTCTTTTCTATTTTTTATTTGTGCGGGTTTATTTTTTCGGTCTCATGTTTAATAGTTTGTTTTTTTACATATGGGCTTATGTGTTGGGCCTCATGTCGCGGGTATTTTTTTTTCTTAATAAGTAAATATTTTTGTAATTTTTTTTTCTATTTTGTGCCGAGCGGTTTTTTTTACATTGCCTACCAAAAAAAAAACCAAATGGGTGGCTTAATTGGGAGCCCAAAAGGGCAGAGCACTGTAGCGTGTCGAACAAAAACTACGTCGTTTTATTATTCCGCGGAGGCTTTATTATTTTTATTATTTTTTAATTATGTGACGTATTATTTTTTCGGCATCATGTGTAATAGTTTGTTTTTTTTTTATTTTGGGCTTATGTGTGGGGGCTTTATGTTTAATGGTTTCATTTTTTTTTTCGCTTACGGGTTTTTTTTTTAATATAATTTTATGGGAACATTGGCTTTAAATGAGAATCGCACGCGTTACTGCTGGCCTTTTTTTATGTATTTTGTGAGAGTTATTTTTTCGGTCTCATGTTAATAGTGAGGTTAATTTTTGCGTTAAAATTTTATTTTTTTTCTTTTCTATTTTTTATTTGTGCGGGTTTATTTTTTCGGTCTCATGTTTAATAGTTTGTTTTTGTTTATATGGGCTTATGTGTTGGGCCTCATGTCGCGAGTATTTTTTTATCTGAATAGGTTAATATTTTTGTAGTTTTTTTTTATTCCAAGCGGTTTTTTTACATTGCCTACAAAAAAAAAACTGCCAAATGGGCCGGCCCAAATCGAAAGCCCACTGGGCCGGGTACTGTAGCACAGCTGCCAAAAACGGCAGCGTTTTAACCTTACTATAGTATATATATATAATACTTGATACATACTTGATTGTATATTGCTAATATGTTGTATTTTCTTTATAAACCGGGGTTTCATTTTGGTTAATCAATCTACGGCATTTGAGCTCACCGTCGTATAAACAGAATCGGGTGAACTCTCAGTTTAGGGAAGGTTGGTGTGGCCAAGTTATTTGTAGCCATTATTTTCTACAAGTATTTGCAATAAACTCATGTTCACTAACATCAACTTTCTTTTGTTTCGATGTAAGACTCTTTATATGGTCAATCTAAATCAGGATTGAGAAATCTAAATTCATGCGACACCGTCCAAGTTAATCATCTTTGCGGTCCACAATATTTCCCCCAGTTTCTTCGCAACGTCTATAACACGTTTTTTTTCAAGTGCGTAACTCAATTTTCGAGTGTATTATTGATTGTGACTCCATGTATCCTTTATGTAACTCATTCTGAAAGGTTAAATGAGATACTCCTTTGACGCGTATCATCTATTTTGTGTCTGTTCTTGAAAGCAGAATAGGTCACTTTCACGTTCCGAATGCAAAAGATACTAAAGGCGGGTCAATATATGATCTTTAAGTGCAGTAAAGGTTGGCAAGAAAGAAAAAGAAGCTCTGAGATGCGACTGTGGTGTAAATGTTACGAGTGACTGGTAATCAAGAAATCACCATAAAGAAACATTTATGCACAATGATTAAACGTGACCATTAACAAAAAGTAGTTTTCAATAGATGGTCAAATTGGTTTATCACATAAGCCAAATATGTTTAACGTACTTTTCACCGGAACTCATGATTCTTCCTCTACAAAATATATTGTCATTTAACTTAACATTGTTTCGGTCAATAGATCATTATACATACTCGAACCCACAATTTTCATATGAAAAGACACAAATATTGTCTTCTTCACTAGCCATTTTCGAACCGACGTTTATGAATTTGTTTTAAGGAAACCCACGACAAAACAATATGCTGGCATTTTCGAACTCATTTTCAATTTGCAACTTGGAAAAGTGTTATAAATCTGTATAATCTATTCTAATGGCCTGAAGGGTATCGGAGTGGTGTGCAATAGGTGTCGTTGCACAAAATATTCACTTAAAAGGGACCTAGTTTGTTATTAATTTTGCATATAAATATATATAATATTAAACCTATATGAGCTATATAATTCAAGTTTATATGCATTTTTTTTACTTTACAAATGTAAGAGCATCTTTATTGTTATTGCCTAGGGCTATCAAAAACCACAAGACGACTCTGCTAATGGGCTGCCACGTCAAAACAAACATGTCTCAACAATCTATCCTACATGTAGAATTGATTAACTAACAAAATCAATAACTAAAATCAATAAGTACGATTTCCAGGTTTTAGTGAAATTTAAATTCATTTTTCATCGATTGATTGACTAAGTAAACAAACTATAAACACTGCCGTTCTAAAAAAAAACAAACTATAAACACAATGCCAGATACATTTTAAAATAAGTATTGATTAACTAACAAAATCAATAAGTACGATTTCCAGGTAACATGATTGAGTTTAGTGAAATTTAAATTCATTTTTCATCGATTGATTGACTAAGTAAACAAACTATAAACACAATGCATTGAGACCAGATACATTTTAAAATAAGTATTGATTAACTAACAAAATCAATAAGTACGATTTCCAGGTAACATGATTGAGTTTAGTGAAATTTAAATTCATTTTTCATCGATTGATTGACTAAGTAAACAAACTATAAACACAATGAACATACATTTTAAAATATTCGATGTGTTTTACGAAAATTAGCAATACGAAACAAACTTTTTTCAAGATCATGTGACATTGCAGAACCCTGATTCCGTCCCTGCCCAAAATTGTCTATTTTAAATTATGTGTTTTATGTTTAACATGTTATCAAAAGTTATCTATTTCCAAATCCATGCATATACGCTAACAAAATCAATAACTAAAATCAATAAGTACGATTTCCAGGTAACATGATTGAGTTTAGTGAAATTTAAATTCATTTTTCATCGATTGATTGACTAAGTAAACAAACTATAAACACAATGCATTGAGACCAGATACATTTTAAAATAAGTATTGATTAACTAACAAATCATATAAGTACGATTTCCAGGTAACATGATTGAGTTTAGTGAAATTTAAATTCATTTTTCATCGATTGATTGACTAAGTAAACAAACTATAAACACAATGCATTGAGACCAGATACATTTTAAAATAAGTATTGATTAACTAACAAAATCAATAAGTACGATTTCCAAGTAACATGATTGAGTTTAGTGAAATTTAAATTCATTTTTCATCGATTGATTGACTAAGTAAAAACAAAACTATTAAACACAATGCATTTGATGACAGATACATTTTAAAATAAGTATGATTAATAACAAAAATCAATAAGTACGGGGGGATTCAGGTAACATGATTGAGTTTAGTGAAATTTAAATTCATTTTTCATCGATTGATTGACTAAGTAAACAAACTATAAACACAATGCATTGAGACCAGATACATTTTAAAATAAGTATTGATTAACTAACAAAATCAATAACTAAAATCAATAAGTACGATTTCCAGGTAACATGATTGAGTTTAGTGAAATTTAAATTCATTTTTCATCGATTGATTGACTAAGTAAACAAACTATAAACACAATGCACTGAGACCGGATACATTTTAAAATAAGTATTGATTAACTAACACAAAAATCAATATCTAAAATCAATAAGTACAATTCCAGGTTACAGATTGGAGTTTTAGTGAAATTTAAATTCATTTTTCATCGATTGATTGACTAAGTAAACAAACTATAAACACAATGCACTGAGACCGGATACATTTTAAAATATTCGATGTGTTTTACGAAAACTAGTTGGTTACCCAGCATACGCCGGCCAATAAAAAAATTTACTTAACTCAACTTTTTACGTAATTTTTACCCGCTTAGTAATTTCGTTTCACAAATGTATGTGTTCGTTGGGGTTTCCCGTAATTTCCGCAACACCATATTAACATCATCATTCTCGCATGTAAAAAAGACAATACACTCTCATCGAAAGTATAACTAGTTTTAAGTAGCAAGTTTATATTTAATTAAGATTAAGTTGTAAAAAATATAAATCAAATAAAATAAACCATTATTAAATGTAAAAAAAAGAAATTATAAGATATATCAAAAATGGATTTGAATAACAGAAGCATAAAATTTAAAAAATATGGTGAAATTTTGTGAAAGTTTAGGATCAAAAATAAAATTAAATAGATAAAAAGACATTTTCAATTGAAAAATAAATGTGTGATTTTTTAATCAAAAAAAATATCATTTTTTTTTTTTGTTGGACACATGTCACTTTATGATGTGATTCCCAAAAATGAGATGGATGGTCAAGATTGCACCTCTTTATCTTAGTTTTTAATGGGTCCCACATTATAATTATAAATGTTTTATATAGTAGTATAGATTAGCAATACGAAACAAACTTTTTTCAAAATCATGTGACATTGCAGAACCCTGATTCCGTCCCTGCCCAAAATTGTCTATTTTATATTATGTGTTTTATGTTTAACATGTTATCAAAAGATCTATTTCCAAATCCATGCATATACGCTACACGTGGGGGTCAATAAAGCCCAATATCTACTACTAGCATTAAGTCCATGAACTCTATTAAACATATGTGATATATACAACTCTAATTGCATAAGATGTGGATTATTATTACAAAATGATTATGAGCTTTATTGTTATAAAGAGTTTTAAAAGTAGAAAGGAATCTTCAAAGTTTTGTTTCATACACTGCTTTTCAATCCGCTTATTTGCTAAGCCCCCGTTCAAATCTTCTTAATTCGATTGGAACTCAAGTCGTTGTCATTGATAATGTCGATAAATTTGTATGAACTACCTTTTAATTAAAGTACGTAAAGAGAAATGGACCAAATGAAAATGAAAATCGCACACATCACATGCACGCTCGAATTATATGACCTATTACCAAGTTTTACTTTATATCGTTGGTGGTATCTTAGTATGTTGGATTTTCACAACGAGTGTCCTAATTTGGTTACACCATAGTATATGTTCCAGGGTCGTTTCATAGGTATTGCGAGTTTACATTGGGTTATGTCGCTATGACTATGTTGATGGCATGTAATTGTAGCATTTTGCTATTTGAATTATATTTGGATGATTAATATTTGCCTTTTAAAAGAAAAAGACACCAATTTGTTGTCACTTGTAAGTTGTAAGTTAGTATAACTTAGTTATCTTAAGAGTGTGGGCTGCCTATTTCTTGTGGATATCTTTTGCCATATTGTCCCATTCAAAAGGCCCATCTCAAAAGAAAATTGGAAAGACCAGTATTAACTTTTGATCTTTTAGGCATTGGTTCATCGTTCCAAACTACTTTTGTTTGTGGTCACAAACTCACAATCACACATTGTAATTGTTCAAAATGAGGTGGAAAGTAGTCCGCGCGTTACGACGGGGGCTAAAATTTGTTTTTTCATAAGTCGGAGGATTTTTTTAGTAATTTTGTATTTTTAATATATCTTTGTTCAATGTTTTTATAGTTAGGGTGTGGTTTGCCTATTTTGATAATTATGAGGTGTTTTTTTGTGTTGTCTATTATTTTCGAAGGTTCATTTTGTACTGTAAATTTGCTATAACACGACAGCTTAAGCACCTCGAAATGGTCTTGGTTTGTCTGAATGCCTCCAGGCTCCATCGTTAAATAAACTTGTGTCACGGGTTAGGCTAATTACAATGCCGACACAAACTTAATACGTTTTAAAATTTTAAAATATCAAGGCACGATATCACACGGAAAATAAAATATTGATCATGTTATGTGTAGGTTGTACTTATGATTTTAGTCCGGTAGTATACTAAATATGTAACTCATCATATAATATTTATCATTTTGGTCGCAAAAAAGGCATGATAATAAATAAAAGTGTGTAAAAAACGGTGTTTACCATTATACAATATAAAATGATTATAAAAAAAGAAAGGTTAAGTTAGACTTATCAGCAAACTTGCTTTTATTTTTCAGAGAAAAAACATAGATTACATTTTATGATTTTGGTTAGTAACTATTTTACGTTGGTCTAAAAGTTATTTTCTACATGATAGTTTTAAAAAGGGGCAATCATTAATAGGAGTTGAGATCAATGAAGATTCAATATTTATCAAATATCCAATAGACCAATCATAACCACCTATTTTTTATTAAATTAAAAAAACTTACTTTTCACATCTTTTTTAAAATTAAAATATCTTGCAAACGGTAAATCGGTAAACGACAAAAAATACACCACCGCGACGAGAATTAAATCATCTTTCTAACGAGGGGCATTTTAATATACATTCGACGAACTTTTTTTTCGATTTTTTTAGTCACGTCTGAAAAAAATCACATGTGATTTGTATTACAAAATCACATGTGATTTTACAAAATCACATATGATTTCACAAAATCACATGTGATTTTATAAAATAAATCACATGTGATTTTCCAGAATCACATGTGATCTTTCTAGACGTGACTAAAAAAAAATTTTTAAAAATTCGTCGAAAGTATATCAAAGTGCCCTTCGTTAGAAAGATGATTTAATTCTCGTTGCAATGGTATGTTTCATTTTACGTAACGATTAACGGTTTGTGAGATATTTAATTTTAAAAAAAGAGGTGAAAATTGAGTTTTATTTAATTTGATGAAAAAATGAATGGTTTAGATGGAGTCTTGGGATATATAATAAAAAATTAATTTTTATTGAACTTTTGTCTCATTAACAATCGTTGTTAGTAATAATAAAATGAAGAGATAAATAACAATTTTGAGACGAAATTTGTAATAAAAAAATCATTTTTGTGAAACTATGGCACACATCAATTACTTGGCTGGTGATTTTTAAAATAGTACTACTGAAAGTATGAAAACGTCCGATAACCTTTTTTTTTTACTATGCCGTTTTCGACGCGGTGCGAAACGCCGTATTAAACGCTCTATAGGATATATATCAATATCAATAGTGTGTTCATATATTAATTCCACTTAGAGCAATGAGTGTAATAACGAGTTGATCTCGTTAGGCCCATGTGGCATCAAGTTGGAACCAAGTTATTGCACCGTGCGTTAAGTTAGTTGGTGTGCGTTGGGTGACTCGTTGATTTTGTTTTTAATTAGTTTTTGTGGTGAATTTGTGTTTTAATTGGGTTTGTGGGTCTCAAAAGTGTAAGTTAAGTGCAAATTACTAATGAAGGTGTTTTTAGATAAGTTAAGGAAAAACTGATGTGACGCTGACAATAACTTGTAAGTGGGAGTTTTCTTCTTGCATGAACAAAAATATACAATTATTTACCCTTGTATCTATTAGAGATCGATATGGCCCAAGCCAAATGTGAGGTTAGGGTCCATTAAGATTAGAGCTATCAGCTATGTATTTGTATCTATAAATATTGCATGATTAATAAAGTGATCTTTACGGGGTTTAACATTCAACAATATCTATTTATTTCTTTTAAAGTTAATAATAAAGAAATTCTTCTAAATTACTTTTAGCATATATAGTTAGATAAATATAATGAAACTTTTGGGACTATACTATTCATTATTCAGGTATAAGTTTTGTATACACATATTATTTATTTTTGAAATTAGTATTGGATGATAGATAAGTTTGGTCTTGTGAGAGTGTGTGAGATAATGGAGTGCACCAGCAACACGAGGATAAAGTGTGGATTCGTAAACAAGTGGACCATCCGGCCCAAATTTGGAGTGTCAACAAGAGTTCAGCGTGGGTTATATTTGTACTGCGAGAGAAACGGTCATGAAGAAGTACGAGCAACAGAAATCCGAGAAAATAAATAAGGGGGGCCAAATCTGTCATGAAAAACTCCCTATGCAAAAAAGAGATAAACTGCTAAAAAAGTTCATGAGAAAATGCACCAAGTATAATGTCATCAACACTAACACTTTGTTCTTAAATTTTTTAAATGAAAAAAGAAAAAAGAAGAGTTAAAAATGAGCAGAAAAAAGAGGAGAGAAATGAAATTTATTTTTTTATTCCGTGTTCTTGAGTTAAGAGAGAAAAGAAATGATAAATGATGATTTTACAAGTATACCCTTAATTATATATAAAATTAATGTTTTTCATAAGGTCATTTAAGTAATTATATTTAATAAAAGCTTCCTAATATAACTTCTCTTCAAATCATCCCACTTTTGAGAAAAAAATGTTTTTTTACAATTTCGTCAGTTTTGTTACAATTTCGCCCGTTTTGTTATGACTTCATCAGTTTTGTTACGATTTCGTCCCGTTTTTTCGATTTCGTCCGTTTTTCAAAAACAAAACTCAGGAAGGCAACGTAAAGTAACCTATAAGAAATGCGAGTTTCATGCTGAAAAACAAACAGAGAAGTCGGTTTTGCTTTGCTGAAAACCAACACGTGTATCATAACCGGCAAAGCACTGAAACAAAGCAGGTGGCCGGGGCCTGTTCAAAACCATATAACGACCTCCGTAAAATACATACATAATACGGATGAGTAGAATCACCAAATCCTTAGGATTGGTGTATATGTTGTTGAATGATAAATTATTCGTAGTCTAAACTTTATTAATTATCAAATATTTATAGAGACTACTAATATCTAAAGCTCACAACCCGACTTGTGTGAACTAGCTTAACTTATCTATCATAATAATTACATAATACTTTTTTTAAGGCATTTAGATCTATGTCTTTACAAAAGTTTAATGTTACATCAATATCCTTCTCAATTTTTTAATTACGTCATTATCATTCATTAACTTTATAATTACATCAATATTATTTCTAAATTTTTATAAATACATCAATATCATTCTCACACTTTTGAAATTATATCAATATCATTTTCAAAATTTTAAATTCTCTTATACATCAAAAAAATAACATGTTTTCTCATCAATCGAGACCAAATATGCATATGAACAAATAAATATATATATGAGCAATATTTTTTTTTATTTACATCCAAACTTTTATAATTATATCAATACGTTTTTTTGTCGTTCGAGGTCAAAAAGTATTTATGAATAATATGATCATT